>VDFB02022178.1:0-71912 GCA_007258455.2 Sequoia sempervirens
TTAATTTCTTTATTTGGCTAATGAGTAAGAATAAGTTTCTTACATGGGATAATATCAAAAAGAGAGGATTTCTAGGTTCTTCAAAATGTGCTATGTGTGGTAATAATGAAAAGAAATGTTACATACAATTCTCAATGAAAAGATATTTCCTATCACACAACTCTATTGTTCTACCTTATGTTCTAATTTATTTGCTAGAATGTGACCTTTCTATTATTTTAGAAGGAAAATGGGTTCTATTCACACCTGAAGATCAGTTAATCTAGGTGTTTTCTAACTAGTAAACAACACATAAAGAAGAAATTTTCCATGTTTTCTAGGTGTTTAATCATGCATGATTTAGAGGTTTTAATATAAAAACACAAGAAAATGCATAAAACTAATCAACATGCAACATCAAACATGTACAATGAAGATGGAAACTTTCTTTTTCATTGATAAATATGCCTTGCATTATTACACATAGTCTAAAAGATAAACTTTTTTATTCAAAATTCTTGAAAAATGAAGTATTATAATGCTATTTCAGTCTCAAGGTTGATTTTCTAAGTTACAATACATAATATGACCAAAGAGAACTTTTTTAAATTTACAAATTTTTCCAAAAGTGCAAAAATTGATCCTAAATTTATCTTAGCTTTATTTTTGTATATTCCTATGTTGGAGAAAAATTAGGAAAAAATTTAAAGATTAAATTAAATGCTCTATTCTCCCTTGAGTTGACTCTCTCCTCTCCACTTAGGCACCTAGAGACTATCCTTTTTGATTTGAATACTCTAAAAATTCCAAAGTGGCATTCAGGAAGGATGTTCTTAACCCTTTCAACCCTCATTAGCACCCCAAAAGACTCCAAATATTTCCCTCCACTCCAAAATACTTGCAAATTTGGTGTATCTAATTTGGTAGATAGGTGGGTAGTTGGTCAAACTTCCTTCCAAATATATGAAACTACTCATTATATTCTTAGATAGTGTGTCATAACTTCCCCAAAGTGACTTTAATCTTCTCCATATCTAACACCAAACCTCTAACTACTTAAAAAATTCCTTGCAAATAAATAGGACGTGTGTGATGAATTTGAAATGGTTGGGAGACCTAAGAGGGTGTGGAATAAATTTTAGGAAAAATATTTGACACATTTCATCACTTATTCAAGGCATCTTCTTGTTCATGTCTTAATTGAATATAGACAATGCAATCTATAAATTATCTCTATGGTTAGGTCCCTTGATAGGTCTATTGACATGTCCCTTTCTTGAAGAAAATATTCAAATACAAACTCTCTTCACACTTTCATCTATTACATTGGTACCTTGCAACTCCAAATTTTCCTAGCTACCGTAAGATCCTTATTAGTATTGTCCCCTTAAAAAATGAAAATGCTCACGTATCTATACTATCATCTAGGGCTTTTTTCCATGCTTCTAAATGTTTGAATTCTTCACATAAACCTTATTACTATACTAAGCATGACATAAATTTTTCTCTTGACCTTTTCATTTAGGGTTCTCAATTTCACAAAGACTATCATTCTTGTCCTTTTATATAATCTTTAAAATTGTCCTCTATATTTCATAGTGTCATTAAATATGCTTTATTGGAAACTTTGTCCCTTTTCATGGATTGTGGACTCTCTCTTTTTGATAGTCATCTTTGGTCTTTCCCTTTTTTTTTATTGTCATATAATCTTGCAAATTATAAAAAATCACCATACAGTCCTTTGAAAACAAGGTCACTCAATAGTTACTTAACACTACCTTCTAGCCACTATACTACAATATCTTAGATTGCCTCTATAATCTTCCCTTTGTCTTTACCAATTCCTTAAACTCTATCCACTTGTAAAACACTATAGGTCACTATCATTCATTCATCCTTTAAAAAGTTCATTGTGCTTCCATGATTTTCCTCGTGATCTTGTCATTATTTTAATCAAATTGAATACCTTTGTTTCATTGGCTTCTTCAATGTCTTGATCTCTATATCTTCTCACTATATTTTGATTCTTACTATCCATAAGACTACCCTCAATTCACTATTATATGAAGTTCATTTCCTCTTTCAATGGCATCTACTCGTTTTGAAGGTCTATCCACTGCTCATGCCTACCGACTACTTATCAAAGGTTACTTAGCTAAGGTTTTGACATGGGTTTGTAAGATGAGAAATCTCCTTTATCAAGTTTCAATGTAAATCGCATAGTCTTCATATACTCTTAACTTCCCATGCCCTTGTTCACTTATAAACCCTAAGATGTAACATGTTATCTTAGGATGAACTTTGTTCAAAAGATTGCTGATTTAATTAGAGGTATGAGAAAGGATGCATTCCCATACTCCTAACTAAACAAGGTGATTTTTGGTTTGATGATTTACCCAAGTCTAGAATGGTGCTCTTTAAAGTTGTTTTTGGGATGAAGATGACAAATTTTTGGGGTGGATGAAGTGTTTGATTAGATCCTAAATGAACCTAGGAAGGACTTGTTTACAAGACCAAGATAGTGAAGAACATGCCTTTCTCTAAAAGGAATTCAAAATAAAAAGACCAATGTTTGCATGAAAGACGATAAAAAGATAAACAAGCACATGTGTGGGGTCCAATTGATTCAATCTTTGCTTAATGGATTCTTTTTATCACAAACACTTCTTGATTATGTTTTCAACTGAATGCCCAATGTCCTAATTTTCTTTCATCCCACAAAATGCATTATGCGGAAATCGAGGAAATCAAGGCAAAGGTTTCCTAATGTTGGCCTTAGTAGGAGCAAATTGAGATGAAATCCAAATGTTTAGAAGCCTCTAAGGATACGAATCACAAGGGAAAGCAATAACATGTGAATTTGTTCAAGGATATTTGCTTCTCCTAAAGGGTTTGAGATTTGATGCTCATGTTGAATGTTGGTTTTCCAATGTTTTCGATCAAAGCACTATGTTTTCAAACTGACTCGCAAGCAATAACACCCTAGCTCAATTGGTACATTTCTCTTGGTGGGCTTGCCTCATGCCCTTTGTAGTAGAAGAGATGATTTTACATGCAACCAAGGAAAAAATATAAAGGTATGTTAAGAATGAAGTCTTAACCTCTATATTTCAATCAAGATCGGACATGGCAAGTAACTTCTTGGAATCTAAGTTCTAATGCACCACTTCGATAAACATGGTGAATGAGTTAATAGGCTACTACAAACAAGGGTTTTATTTTGGACTTTCCATTCATGGAGATTGACCCATACGGCAAGAGTCCCCTTTTGGATCCATCTTGTCAGAATCAACCTTGTGATATTGGCGTTTACTCCAATACCCACATTTATATTCTGGTTGGAAATACTCTTGGCTTTAGAGTGTTACCGGTTGAGTCGTTCCCTTGGGTGAGTACTTTTTCCCCAAGGCAGGTCCTCTAGGATAAACAAAAGTGAGTAAAGACAATCCATAACTTGATCAATCTTTGATGGCCACAAAGAGAGAGAATATAGGTGATAATGCCCCCACTCACACTCGCACAAGATTTTGTTCAATTTTAAACCCAAATCGAAGTGTGGAGGCAATATTTTATGCAACTTAATGTCATCATAAAGACTTTTGGTTCTCAAGATCATCGTGAAGTGCGAGAGAAGTGCATACACCTTTTTAGATGAGATTACTTTGAATAAGAGATTACAAAACACGAAAAACACATGTTCATTTTAAGCCTCAAAGCAATGATGAATTCATTTTAAAGCACCAAATGAAATATGAGTTAGCCTAAAACAGAAAATCAAAGCATACGACAAACTCTCCAAGCATTTTGAAATGTTCATTTTAAAGCCCAAAACTAAAGATGAGTTAGCATGAAACAGAAAATTAAGGCATGTGACGAAAGCTCAAAGCATTTAAAAACACTTTTTGGTTTCAAGTTTCGATGTTTAAATCTTTAACTCCAATCTTGCGTTCATTTTCGCTTAATTCCAATGTTGTATTTCGATATCAACCTTCACCTTTTTCTTTTCTTTGTTTTCCTTTGTTTTTACCTTTTACGCTTTCCTTGCTTTCCTTGTACCTTCTTCGCTTTCCTTAACACCTCGTTTTCCTTTTTTTCTTTCATTGTTTTCCTTGTACCTTTTCCTTTTTCACTTTCCTCCTTCATTTTTTCTTCATTATCCTTTTGCTTTCCTCCTTCATTGTCCTATCAAGAAAAAAAAAACACAAGAATCAAGTTATCATTTTAAACCTTTACTTTAAACAATAGAATAATTTTAAATGAAAAAAGACTAATGGTTCTTTTAACTAATGAATGAAGAATTCATAAGAATCCTGATTTCCACCAATTTTTAAAGCAAATATTAACCAAGAACAAAAACTTTGTTAACAAAGATCAAAGTCTCTCTTAATGCAAAACTCAAAAAAATTTAATGCAAATATAGTATTAAATCTGCTTTCGAAAGGATCACAAGAAACAACATTCTTCATTGTAAGACTTAAATATTTTTCAAAAAAAATAATTCAAACATCACATCAAAAGTGAAGGTCAGCATATTAATGTGGCTTTGAGGGAATCCATTTGAAAAGGTCTAACTTTGCAGCAAATGCATTTAGCAAGTATAAAAGATGTACCTGAAAGTCAAGAAAAAGTGGTTGCACCGCTCCTCCTCTTAAATGCGCTGCCCCTGCCCTCCTGTCTTGATCTTTGCACAAAACGATGTAGAAAAGATCTTTGTTGATTTGCACAACGTTTATTTCTCCATTTGACTATAAGCAATAACCTTATACAACAATAACCCAAAATATTCATTAAATGCAAATGGTAGGTGTGAAGCTAGCGATCACCAAATAAAACGCAACTCTAAACATGAATAGCCGCTTTTGACAGGAGTTTTCAAATCAGATGTTATCAATGGAATGCAATGATTGCACCGTTTGCACGAATGTAGGAACTTTGTCAAATGTTATAGTTGGAAACACTATGGCAGACATGTATGCAAATTTAGGAAGCAAAGATAATGCGCCTCTATTTTTCTCAAAATTTAAAGCCCAAACAAAGCACGTGATGCATCCTCAAGTCGCGATCCAAGCCCAAGGAGGCCTGCCCCAATTGTCAAACATAATGAATATTCCCAAGTATGATTTATCTAAACAATCTAAGAGATGTGAAAATGAGGAAAGGTAGAAGATTATGGAGAGCAGTGGTGTTTCTCACATCTCTAGTCAACATCGACCAAGTGCCTAGGCAACATCATTAGACAAAGAGAAAGTATGAAACATAGGGATATCACCATCACCTTTAGTTCACATAAAACAATAAATTAATGACAATTCGGATCAGCAGCATAATCTTCAAACTCTTCAGCCAATAAAAGATAACTTATCAATAATCAAAGGTGATCCTATTGATCATGCTAAAATGTGAAAATCAAGAAGAAATAGCAAAGCTTTTTGCATTGTATGCTCTATCCGACTGATGAATTTGCTGCTGCTGCAAGGACCAGTAGTATTTCCTCAGAGAATCATCCTTTGGGTTCCACTGGTTTACATTTTGATCATTTAATACTAGTTTACTATAAAGGCATTTTCAAAGTAAAGCATTGATTTTTCATGTGGTGGTGCACGATTTTTGGAAAGGACTGCAACTTGACACAGCATGGTGATTAACCATTATCCAGTAAGAAGAAGAAGACTTTGGATGTAGCTCTCCTTTAGTCTGTATTTATTGCTTCCTACGCCACCCATCTCCATAGGTAGACACATTATTCTCGGCACCAATAAAAGAAGTTGTCACAGCCAATGGAGGATGGGCCACCATGCCTAGTAATTTTTACCCCAAGACATTTAAATTTCCCTTTAAGAGAAGATGGAGAAAGAGACACGCAATCACAGAGAGATAATGTGAAGTTAGAATGGGACAAATTGATCGATTTCACACATCACGCGTTATGGATTAAAAAAACACTTGAAAAAAAAAAAGGCTGAAGATGTGGTTGTAATAACATGATAGATTCTTATACCGTATGCAACTAATAAACACTAGATCATGCTCCATGTTTATATTCTATCAGCATGGAATATCCCACTTGACTGACACCTAGAGAACAAAGGATCATAAAAGAAAACAGCAAATCAGAAATTACCTGACCACAATTGAATTTTTTGTTACTTCTGTCCTCAATATTTTCCAAACCACTACTGATATTCTCTTTGAAATGGTGACACATTTAAAACCGTCCACTATTCTTTTCATTCTTCTATTCTTTTTCTGCCAAAAACGTGTTGACTGTTGAGCCATAGAAACTCCCACGCATTGACAGGGAAGTTTATGAGATTAATAAGAATTTATGCCGCCATTTTGATTTTATACATTATCTGATGAGTAAAAATATTTGGTGTTTATCAAAAAAATGCTTTCAAATTTGTAGTACAGGTATGCTCTCTACAAAGAAATTGTCTGATCACATTAGGTATGTTCTCATGAAAATCCAACTAAAAAGGACAAAATTTCTTGGAGAGTCAGTGAGGCAACAGTTGTCGCACATGGGAGTTACTTTTTTTTTCTTATAACACTCAACCTAATGTTTGATACAAAGCATTTAAATGCGTAGACCCATGGATTGGGGAATGCACCTTTTGTTGCCTCTGTATCAAGGCTGACACAACGTTAAAATAGAGGCAACCTCGTGCTACAGAAGAGATCATAACCAAATAAAGCATTTTTAAAATAATAACCTTGACATGTTTCTAGAAATGACTGAGAGTAGTGATATAGAATCTAAATGAAGAACTTGACTATCACTCATACCAATAATCAATCTAAAGATAACAAACAAAATCTATTGCAAAATATCTCCATGATTGCATAAATGTATGTAAGTGTCAATTGATAGAAACAATAAATGATAGAAAATTATTGAACTTTGATGTTCAGCTATTCATGGACCAATCCCTCCTTCTAGCGCCATAATGTAGAACCTTAAATCTGCATTAGCTCAAAAAAAAAGCCCTTAGCATTGTTAGTAAACCAAAGCAAACAAAAGATTCCCTATAAGATTCATCTGATCACAAGAATAATGCAAAAGAAGCAAGCAAAACATAGAAAAACATCATTCTAATAATCAAACTAGCATCTTATAGTGGATTGGTGCTTCTATGGAAAGAAGCCCTTTCCCAATCCTTGCTTAAGCTCCATGATGAAAATTCTATGAAGAATGATATGGAATGCTAAGATGATAAATGGGAAAAATTAGCTCTCAATTGAAGAGAGTAACTTTGCATGAATGATTGTGGAGTTGTGGAGGATTTTATCAATGGAGATGATCTCTATTTAAAGATTCTCAAGTTGAAAGAATGCTTATGAGAGAGCAATGTGGGATAAAGATTGGACCAATGAGATGAGGCCACTTGTCACATTATGATAGGTTGGAGGATGAGCACATTTCGGTCAATGTGCCAAAGAGAGGGAGATTTCAAATTTGAAATTGAGACTAAATGTTGAGTGGGAGACATGTAAGAGAGAAGTTATTGCAATGTTGGATGTACATGTCCACTTGTTTTTGAATTCAAACTTGAGGGAATATTCCTCAAAGATGCCATGTTGATGGAAAATGTTGATTTTATAAATGAGCTAAAATGATTTATTGGTGCAAGTGGGAAAAGCTAGAGGATGTAAAATGCATTAGATTAGATTTAATCAGGATTAGATTAGCTTAGATGATGATTAGTTTATTTGACCCATTTGACTTGAATATTTTGATTTATTTAAATCAAAAGGGATGGAAGGTGATTTCAGATTTAATTAAATAAAAGGCTTGATTTATTTAATTAAAAGGATGGTGATGTTAGGATCAAGTTGATTTATTTAATTTAAACTGATGACTTTAGGAGATTGATAAATAAACTTGATTTATTTGTTGAATGGATGAATATGACTTAATTGAATGCATTATGCCAATTTTGCGTGTCTACAGAAGGATCAAATAATGAAGCAGAATTCTGAGCAGTGATGCATGGCTTGGTCCTCTGCAAAGAGTTGGGATTGAAAAAGATTGCCATAGAAGGAGATTTAGCATTGGCCATCAATGCCTTAAGAAGCAGAAAGGTAACAAACTGGAAGCTTAGTGCTTTTCTTTCCCAGGCTTTAGAACTACTGCCTTCTTTCGAAAGTACAACAATAAACCATATATATAGAGAAGGAAATAAAGAGGCAGATTCTTTAGCAAATGAGGGGGTTGAGTCAGAATAACCTCGAGCCCATATGCCAATTGGCACCACATAGTCTAGGTCGGAGCTGGCTAGATCCAGCATATGGACCTTTCCTCAGAGTTCCCAGGGGCTGAGGTGTCTCTCGCCACCACTGAGCGCTGTGACAAAGTAGTTAAGGCATATTAAAATTGGTGTCAGAAATGTCCGCTCAAATAGACAGGAATGTTGAGGTTTTGGTACAGATCTCATCAGCAAATTTGAAGTGAGCAAGGTGACAATAGGAAGTGTCCTCAATGAGCTTCTTTATCGAGAAAATTGGAGGTAGCTAGTACAGTTTATTCGTGCGAAGTTTGGGAGTCGAGGAAGAGAATTGAATGGAAGGCATCTTGAGAGGATGGGTGGTTAATGATGGTTGGCCTTTGCATTAATGAGAAGTGGAGGGAAATGGTGTATTTAACCAAAGTTTGGAAACTGATAGACACATAGAAAAATGGATACGTCAATCAAATTGCAAAGCTCGAAGAAGGAGGGAGCCTTCCTTGGCTACATTTCAGACCAGAGGCTATCAAACATTTCCTTGAACAAAGACATACTCTGCTTGGAAGCCGCGAGAATGGTGTTGAGGAGGAAGTTATTTTTTTCAAGGAATCAAACCATAGCAACTTCAGACATTTCATCCCATTTTTTGGCCCCCTATAGGATCTCAATTTCCCAAAGGTTCGTTGTCTGGTTCTCCTGCGAGCGGTCTTCAAACCTTCCATCTTGTTGGAAGATATCGACACTGTGGCCATTGCCTAGCCTAGAGTGGGGATCCCACTTCCAAATGATGTTGAAAAAATGTTTCAGCTGGGAGTTGAAGTCGACTGGCACCCGTTTGTAATGGGCTTAGGTGACGAAGAGTTGCACCAACACAGACATTGGGCATCGGTGGGTGCAACATTTTTGGGTTGTCATCTAGGTCTGGATGAAGTTGTAGGAATCGACTGGTGCCATGACTTCGCAGAGCTGGTGGGCTCAGGGGACTTCTATGAGGAGGCTGACCGATGTCAGATGATGGAGCCTGGTGTTTTTTTTGTTAAAATTTTGTGAATTAGGCCTTGTAAAGAATGTGTTGCCTCTGATAAAGGAGGAGCAATTTTTTTTTTTGAAAATCATTGTAAGTGCTCTGGCATTGGCTTCGCCATTTCAGGGAGCAAAATGATGTAATCTTTTTTATATTAATATAAAGCAAGCAGCCTTTCGTTGCGTATTACGAATCAAAAATAAATAAAATTGAAACTAAAAATATAAAATTAGAATTGTGGAATACCTCTAGACTATGCAATGTCCTGAAGGCATGCCTAACAATGGGAGAAGAACTCTATGCAATGTCGTGAAGACATGCCTAGGCATGCCTAACAATGATGTTCAATATTTTCTTTTGAGGTTCTTTTATAATAAAATGATTTTATTTTCGACTCACAAAATTTAGGAATACTTTTCTATGATTTGTGTTGTTTTTAAATAAAATTTACTACCATCAAACGATATGGGGGTCTTTGTATGTGATTTTTTTTTAGGGTTATTTCTAAGATCAAACTAGCTCTTCATCAGAATAATATTACTTTGTGAGTAGTTATTCTATGAGTATCACAATTAGCCTAGAACAATCTCCAAGAATATTTACATCAAGAATATGTAAACGTTTATTCAGTGAATTTTTCACGAATATGATAATTTTCGTTCAAACATCTGCCCACTATTTGTGGTCAAGACAGATTTTTTCTTCATTTAAAAAAATAAAAATTTAAATAAAAGAAAAGAAATTGGAGCCAGATGCAACGCGTTTATTGAGTTAATTTGCCATAGATGTGATCATTTAATTTGCCATTATCCACTCTATGTGACCAAGGCAGAGTTAATCTACATATGTTTACAAACCAGCGTAGTTTAAATAGGTAAATTACACAATTCTCTTATATTTGTTCTGTTGAAATAGTGATCTCAGAGGAATTGAAGGCGGCGGTTCCATTTCATGAAATGACGGTCTCACATCTCTTTCTTTTTGGTGGTGGGACGTCCTTCTGGTCTGCATAATTAGCAAACGTTCGCAATCGGGAGGAGATGGATTTAACGTGAGGTGAATTATCATTTCTGCGCACAAATCGGTAAAGTAGGCGACACAAATAGTAGACGAGGCTGAGAAGCGACACACATCCTGTCAGCAAACATATACCCCAAAAGTCGTTAAGGCTCAACCTATTTGATTCTAATCCACCAGTCTGCTCGTTGCATCTGTTTTCACTTGAATTGAACCACCTCTTCCGAATTTCTTGCATCTCTGTGCTTTCTGAAAGATTTAATATAGCCTTGGAAATGTCTGAAACCAGCGGAGACCCCTTTGGAAACACCTGTACACACAATTGGAATCAACCATTAGATTTGTAAATCAGACGAGTCTGAGTTTTAGAGGCAAGTTTAAAGACTTACGAATACGAAGCCTCCAGTTCTGTACGTAGGTCCAATTTTGGCATAGGCATTGCATCCTGCTGACAGAAATGTGTTTTGAGAGATAGTTTGATCGTCAAATATGGCGGCCACCCCTCCGTTTCTAGGTCCCTTCTTCAGTGCAATGGCGTAGTCTTGTACAGATGAGTATGGGCGAAGCACGCTTTTATTGACACCCAGCTGATGTTCCAAATACTTGTCTATGAAAGATCCACAATGATACCCGATTGGCAAATTTTGGGTAATGAGAGATTCAAGGTTCTCAACCTTTGGTACAATTTCTCTCTCGGTAAGCATTGACGACAGGTTGGCGGTGTAACTAGACAATAACACCAAAACTACAAAAAGCCAAATTATCATCACTGCTTTGCCCAGAGTGCTTACAATCCTCTCCCCTGCGTAATCAACAAAATTAATTTAGAATTTGAAAGCATTGTAAATTACACTGTAGTTTGGCCATCTGTAATGAAAATAAAGGGATAGAATATTCTTACTCTGAGTCGTGAAGAGTGTGGAAAAAGAAAACCTGCATATTAAAGATGACGTAATTGAATCAGAAAAATCGGACAGCTTCGCATGCTGTAAATATGGGCTTAAAACGTTGTTTGGGTATAAACAGATAAATTTGTAATATTTTTATAAGAGAAAAAAAAAAACATTTCAGGAATGGTAGTTGTCGTAGCAGATTTTAGAATTCATTGAAAAAGGCTTAATTATGAGAGATGCATTTTATTAGTCCATCTCGTAGGCACTGAATTGAAGCCTTCATCTCACTCAGCTCTCTTGTAGGTTTTCGTGCAACTTATTCTGCAATTTTGTATTCTCTAGCCTGCATCTCTTCTCTCGTCATCAGCTCGCCGACCATTTGATGCAAGGTGGTGGCTTCAACAACTCTTCCTCTTCCGATTCATTCTGCATTCTAAGCATTTGCCTACAGCCCTAAAGAATTGGCCGGAGCTTATCTAATTTCAACTGCAAATTCTTCTATACATACATAGCCTCCAAAATTAAATTTCAAATTTAATACAGGTGTAGGTCAGTGCCGGTAGTAAAAAGTGTAACATCGATTGTATTAGCAAGTGTTTGAAATGCTTTTCCTTATGGAGAGAATTAAAGTGTATTATTACGCGTAATAATCTCGTAACCACTTCTTTAGTTATATAGCAGGATAATTAGTGATGCAATAGTTTTGAATAGGGTTACTCTTGGTTTGGAGTATTGTACAAGAGCATACACATTATGTTCAAATCAGTGCTTGAAAGGCCGGATTATGAATTACCCACAAATTGATACCTTATGGAACTAGCAATGTCATTGTGGACTATTTTAACAGATTTCATTTCTTTTCTACAAATTGTCACAATCAGCTCACCATTACATAAACCAAACTCTCATTTATATAGGCATTTTAGATTATTCAATTAAATTGTCACTGCAAACTTTATTTTTAAAGAAAATAAAGAAAGGAAAGATGATGGAAACAAACATATTATTCTCTTATATTAATACAAAATAATCATTTACAAAAATTAAATCAAAAGAGTTTTGAGTTCTTTATATTTCATAAAAAAAAAATTAACAATGTATTTTTTTATTTTTTTTTGAGATTTTGTTCATCCATCAATATTTTGCTACTCAACAAAATATGAGATAGAGTTTTTGAAAACATATACATGAAAAAACATGCATTCATTTCTATCAAGGACATACCCATACTCCCCTACACAATAAGATTAATAATACCCTTTCTTTTTTAGACCACACATAAAGATACACACATACATACATACATAGAAGTGCATCGAAATCTCTTAGGGATATGCACATATATAGAATCAAATTCTAGAGGATGAATAGGACCATATTAGGGAGTGGTGGTTGGGATTACCTATTCCAAATTTCCTTCTTAATCACAACTACAATCATCTATGGTGCCTAAAGAATCTCTTTGAAACTCAAAGATTTCGTTTCCTAATGGCCTGGCCGTGAGGATGTCTTCATATGAGTCTTTGTATATTCAAAATTTAAAATAAATCTCTCTATTGTGATATTGCTATCAGAATTCAATTGTGTAGTATTGAATCCTGATAGCAATATCACAATTTGACACGATGTGGAAAATACCTCCTACTTATCAAATCTCTGTATTGTTGAAAAACTATCTAATGAAATGGTATCTAGTGTCTACATGTTTACTTATCTTGTAAACTATGTAATTCTTGGATAACACAATTATTGAGATAGTATCACATAAAATATTTATTACTTCTTGTTATTTATGCATCAAATCTTCTATTATTTTTCTCATCCAATTACTTGACATACTACTCCTATTGTTGTTTGTACTCTACTTTTATTAATGAAAGAGCGGTAATTGACTATTTTTTGGATGCCCATTGATGCTAAACCTATTCCAAATGAAAAACATAATTGGATGTACTTTTTTTATCATCAATGCTACTTGCATAATGTTGTTTATGTATCCTATGAGTTTAAACTCATCTAACATTGAATAGATAGTTCTATGATTTCTTCTATCACTCACATATCTCAAAAAATATTTTTACTTCTTTCCTAGTAGAGTCTTTTAGATATTTCATGTACCTAGAATTTAGGCCCACACCATATATTATATCGATTCATGTGGTTGTCAGTTATATATAACTAACAATGAGTCTTTTATAAAATGTTGGATCAAAATTAGTTCCTTGGTCATCCTTTCTTAACTTAAAACATATTATAACTAGTGTTAGTATTGGCTTATAGTTTCCTACATTAAATTTTTTCAAACTATATCATTGGTAGTTAGTAGGACCCTATTCTTCATGTGAAGTTGAATGGTTTTGAATGAAATTACCAAAGATCGAGTCTTTTTGAGTGCAAGGCCTCGACACCATAAGTGACCAAGTTGATATTGTGCCCCAATGACATTGGTTGAATGGAACCCCTTAGTCCTTGGTTCTTAATGCAAGATTTTTTTACCTAAGGTGTGTGCTCCCTAATTGGGTAGCTTAACAATTCTATGGATTTAATATAAAACCCTCAAAAAAAGGAAAAATTATCATTAGTAGATTTTTCTTGAGAAATAAATATGAAACTTTTTGATTGATTCACCTCAAGCCCAAGAAAAAAATCATGAGAACCAAATCAGTCATCTCAAGTAATTTCTTCATGGATCCCTTGAGAAAATAAATTGATAAATAACTTGTGAATGTGAAATCATTATCATATAGTTTTATAATTAGAACTGGATCTTGTCTGTAATTCATCTTTATAGAAAATGTGGGCCCATTGCTTTGCATTGAATCTACTCTAAAATAAATTATATTATACCATACTCCAACTACTTGTTTGAGTTAATACAACATATTCTTGTGTCTGTAGACCTTGTCTTCATGCTCCAAGATCCCATATCTTGGTAGTTACTATATCCCAAGAACTCATATCTTGGTAATTTCTACACATATACTTCTAGAAAACCACTTAGAAATATGGATTTAACATCCATCTAGTATACTAGACACTTATTTGAATTCTAATTATTAGTATTATTCTTACTATATCTAAAAAAATTATTTGAAAAAAAAAATGTTTCATTGTAGTAAACACTAGATTTGTATTATCCTTTTGCACATCTCTTTCTTCATTAAACTTTTCCTTATAGACCTATTTAACTTCTGTAAGATGTTTTTATTCTCGATGATCCACTAAAATCCATGTATGATTCTTCTCAATAGAATATATCTTTTCATGCTTGACTTGTACCCAATTTTTATGTTTAATTAATTCATCAAAATGAGCTAGATCAATTTCTTGTCAAAATAAGGAAAAAAGAGAGAAAAAATAAGCATTATATTCACATTCATTTTAATTAGAGATATTTCTTAGGCTTCTTGTTTTCTATCTCCTAATTATTTCTAATGTTGGATTTCATATATCACTTGAAACATATCTAGAAGAGTTTGGGATTGATAATTTAACACCTAAAATAATTACTTTAAAAGGTATGACATGAAGTGTACCTTGTGATAATTTTTGTTGTTCATTTCATAGAGTTGTTAGTTGAATCTGTGAGGATGATCTTATACTTGACTAAACTCTAACTTATGAACCAATTTTTTGATTTTTAGTTGTTGTTGAATGATGTATCACATAGGGAATACTTGTAAGATTCCATGCTTCACTATCACTTTGAGGTAAACTTGTGGCAATACTCATCATTTTTTATATGAGTTGCACATCTACTAATTATAATCTTTTAGGTTCTTGGATTATAAGACTTCTAAATATTTTTCCCTTAATGTATACTATAAAGAAACATATTTCTCCATTTTTATTCAATTTATTTCTCAATTTATCTAGGATGTTTGAAAATGGACCACAAATATAGACACTCTCATATGAGAAACACAATTAAAGGTGTTTACATTTTTTCCAAGTGTAGTAATTAATGATTGTAAAAAAAATAAAAGAGTTACCAATTGAAGGTGTTTACATTTTTTCCATACAAATTAGAGTGAATAATTCTTGATGGAAGATTTTATCTAACTAACTTGCTAGTTGGGAATGACTATTTGTGTTTCTTTTCTAAAATACACTTTAGATACTTTATATTTTTCTATCAGTGGAAAAAATTTACCATAATTTTGCTATGTAGCAAATATAGCTCTTCAAAATTCAACTTTCTACATCACAAATACAAATTCCAATCCTTGTATATTATAGCTAACTAAAAATATTCATAGCCACTATTTTGTTAAAATGAATATGGGATTGCTAATTTTTTTTAGCTTTTTCTTGACCAACTTTAAGTCTTGCTAAGGGTTGGTTGAGAAAATTCCACCCTCAAATTTGTTTTCAATCTCAAAGGGAACATGGGGCGAGGGACCTAGCTCGATAGGCTAAAGCATCCTATTGCAAGCAAGAGGTCATGAGGTCTAGTCTCCTCCCAAACCCGTGGTACTGGAGGGTTTGTCACACTAGTGCCACCAATCACGTGAAAAAATTTTACCAGGTGCACTACAGTTTATGGGGGGATGGATACCTGACCGATTCCTACATTCTATAAAAGAAAATCTCAAAGGGAACATTCTATTGTTGATCATTTGGACTTTGAATATTAGCTAGCTTCTCAGGAATTGATATAAAATTACACATTTATTATTTTTTTTAAACAATCTATACGCATTTTGAACAAGTTGCTCAATGCTTATCAAGTTATTCTTAAAACCCATAACATAGTAAACATCTAAAATAATATTTCCACACCTCTTCCCCCACTTAGTTAGAATGTTGACATTGCCTTTTCCCATGACTGACATTTTATTGGCCAAACTTTTGCAGAGGACACCGATGAAAAAAAGAGATGGCCTCATGGAATGGGTCTCAAGCTTATTGCCCCCATGCAGATGTCTCAGGGGCCAGTTGGTTTGGACAAGATGTTGGTCGGAAGTACCCTGGAAAGTGGTCTACCAAAACAGCAAGATGCGTCTATAGGTATGTCTATGTCCCCTCGGTATAGGTGTCCGCCCTCTGCTATAAACCAGAGGTGGGGAAGATCAGATTCTTCCCAGGAAACTTCTAGGCCTATGGAAGTCGGCGGTTTTGTGGAAGCCGGCGAGCAGTGTCTTCTTGAGAAGAGAGATTTCAAGGACCACAAAGTGGCAACGGCAAAGGTTGATGCAGAATTGCAGAATCGAGAAGTTGGGGATGAGAATTGCTCTGAGACGAGGGATATGATGGTTGACCCTGTTGCGGAAGTTCAAGAGTTACCTTGCCAAGAAGTGGACTCGGCGTATGGAGACGAGGAGGTGCATAAGAGGGAGAAAGAAGTAGCTTTGCCACTATAAAAGGTGCCCGCAGGAAATGTGTACAAGGCCACACGGGCGGGTGATGTGGAGCGCCTCAAGTTTTTTGAACAGAAACCAAAGGAATTTGAAGTTTCTATAGATGAAGGATCTCAGGAAAAGGAAGACAGACTGGAACCTATTCCTTCGCAGCCTTCACATACTTGTGCGCAGCCTGTAAATAGTCACACGCAGCCTCCTAACACTACAACGATGCCTTCGAGGAGTAGTGCATGGCCTTCTATAATGTGGGAGCCTCTAAAAATTCAAACGCAGTATTTAAATGTTGATTCGCTGCCTCTTCCAAGTTCAACGCAGTTGTTTGAATGTGATATACAGCCTCTTCAAATTCATGAACAGGCACGTGAAAAGTCCAAGTGCTCCTTTGAGGATAGAAATGAAGGACAAAGCTATCATAATAGTCGCCCTTTCAAACGGCGAAAAGTAGAAGATGAAGAGCTGCTGGAGGAGAGATGGATTGATCTTGGAGTTGAGGCGGTTCATATTTCTCCAGATGTACGAGCACTAATGCATGCAGTTGTGCTTGTCGATCACAATGTCCTTCGTCTTGCTTTCGATAACTTGAATGGTAGCATTGATCAATTGGTAGAAGATGATGGTAATGACATTCCTCGACAACATGGAAACTCTGTGCATCACAAAAGAAACATTGCAGAATGTGTAAATATTGACAGAGAAGGGTTTGACACTGCTGTGAACACTAGAATAAAATGAATTCATTTTGGAGCAAGCCTTGGTGAAAGGTGTATTCAAGAATTTGGCAGCAGTGGATACCGAGGATTTTCTTCTATCAATGAAATTGATGCTCACGCTGAAGTTTGTGGTAATGACGTTTCATTGCATAGAGCTGAGGCGCTACGTAACATTGTGTGTCTGATGGATGAAAAGAATGAGCGAGGGTTTATCAGAAGAGATGAGTTTGAGCAACTTTCATTTCTCTTTCTTGAGCGCGTCAAAGGGCCCCATGAGATGGCTCTGTTTAATGCAGGGCTTACCGTGGATAAAATCCATTCAGTTGAAGTTGTGGGTTCTGGTTCGCGAGTTAATTGCGGGAGCAGTGGTGGTACAGAATCTGGTGCTCGTCATGGGCATTTTGTGGAGTAGTCAACAGAGAAAGAAATTCTTGTGAACGAAATTAAGGTTGTGGACCTTCTTGCACCATATCTACGTAGAGGGAACATCAGGCTCTTTGATGAAGCTGGTGTTGAAAAAACTCTGCAGGAGTCAGAGGAAGATGGTGCGGACATGGAACCTGTAGGTATTGAGGAGGAAGTTCTGGATCGAATCCGGAAGCTGACGAATAGTTGCACGGGTCTGCAGGATTTTCTCGTATTCCACGCTGCAGGAGGCGGGACCAGATCAAGGCTCGGATCCTTTCTCCTGGAGTGGTTTACTGTGGACTATGGAAAGAAATCCAAGTTGGGTTTCTTTGTTTACCCGTCTCCTCAGGTGTCTACATCTGTGGTGGAACCTTATAACAGCGTGCTCTCACCTCATTCGCTGTTAGAGCATACTGATGTTGTTGTTCAGTTAGATAACGAGACCATTTATGACATCTGTCGCCGTTCCCTTGACATTGAGCAGTTTTTTAAATTGAACACAGAGGTGGTTTTGAACTATAGGAAAGGAGAAGCTAGAAACTGGTCTCTTCCTCTGTCTACATTGATAGAAATTCTGAAAGAGAAAACTAGTCGACAATATATCGATGCTGGTGGTGCTATAGAGAGAGTCCTCTATCAGTTGTTGACAGAGATGGATAGTATGACAGCCATGAAAATAGTTTTCTTTATTGGTGTTACAAACAGGCTTGAGATCATCGATCCTGTATTGAATAATGATGTGTTTTGGGGAGAAATGACTCCTGTACAATTTGGAGGTGAGTCTACACCTAGAGTTTGGTATATATGGCAGGACTGGAGCAATGCTAACAAGGCTGAGACTAAGGAAGAACAAAAGCATCTAGAGAGCGAGTTTCCTAGAAAGAATCTAATCTTCCCCGCCTCTGGTTTAAAGCAGAGGGCGGACACCTATACCGAGGGGACATAGACATACCTACAGACGCATCTTGCTGGTTTGGTAGACCACTTTCCAGGGTACTTCTGACCAACATCTTGTCCAAACCAACTAGCCCTTGAGACATCTGCATGGGGGCAATAAGCTTGAGACCCATTCCATGAGGCCGTCTCTTTTTTTCATCGGTTTCCTCTGCAAAAGTTTGGCCAATATATGCCATAGCTACATCAAGAGTGGGAAAAGAAATTAACCCAACAATCGCATCCTCTTCAGTTGAATCCTCCTCTTTCTTCCAGCCATCCCACCAGTGTACACAACGTTTCTTTACAACTTTCACTTGTACAGCATCACTTTTTAAATTGCCAAGAAATTCTTATTTTTCTCATCAAATTACTTGACACACTACTCCTATTGTTGTTTGTACTCTACTTTTATTAATGAAAGAGCGGTAATTGACTATTTTTTGGATGCCCATTGATGCTAAACCTATTCCAAATGAAAAACATAATTGGATGTACTTTTTTTTATCATCAATGCTACTTGCATAATGTTGTTTATGTATCCTATAAGTTTAAACTCATCTAACATTGAATAGATAGTTCTATGATTTCTTCTATCACTCACATATCTCAAAAAATATTTTTACTTCTTTCCTAGTAGAGTCTTTTAGATATTTCATGTACCTAGAATTTAGGCCCACACCATACATTATATCGATTCATGTGGTTGTCAGTTATATATAACTAACAATGAGTCTTTTATACAATGTTGGATCAAAATTAGTTCCTTGGTCATCCTTTCTTAACTTAAAACATATTATAACTAGTGTTAGTATTGGCTTATAGTTTCCTACATTAAATTTTTTCAAACTATATCATTGGTAGTTAGTAGGACCCTATTCTACATGTGAAGTTGAATGGTTTTGAATGAAATTACCAAAGATCGAGTCTTGTTGAGTGCAAGGCCTCGACACCATAAGTGACCAAGTTGATATTGTGCCCCAATGACATTGGTTGAATGGAACCCCTTAGTCCTTGGTTCTTAATGCAAGATTTTTTTACCTAAGGTGTGTGCTCCCTAATTGGGTAGCTTAACAATTCTATGGATTTAATATAAAACCCTCAAAAAAAGGAAAAATTATCATTAGTAGATTTTTCTTGAGAAATAAATATGAAACTTTTTGATTGATTCACCTCAAGCCCAAGAAAAAAATCATGAGAACCAAATCAGTCATCTCAAGTAATTTCTTCATGGATCCCTTGAGAAAATAAATTGATAAATAACTTGTGAATGTGAAATCATTATCATATAGTTTTATAATTAGAACTAGATCTTGTCTGTAATTCATCTTTATAGAAAATGTGGGCCCATTGCTTTGCATTGAATCTACTCTAAAATAAATTATATTATACAATACTCCAACTACTTGTTTGAGTTCATACAACATATTCTTGTGTCTATAGACCTTGTCTTCATGCTCCAAGATCCCATATCTTGGTAGTTACTATATCCCAAGAACTCATATCTTGGTAATTTCTACACATATACTTCTAGAAAACCACTTAGAAATATGGATTTGACATCTATCTAGTATACTAGACACTTATTTGAATTCTAATTATTAGTATTATTCTTACTATATCTAAAAAAATTATTTGAAAAAAAAATGTTTCATTGTAGTAAACACTAGATTTGTATTATCCTTTTGCACATCTCTTTCTTCATTAAACTTTTCCTTATAGACCTATTTAACTTCTGTAAGATGTTTTTATTCTCGATGATCCACTAAAATCCATGTATGATTCTTCTCAATAGAATATATCTTTTCATGCTTGACTTGTACCCAATTTTTATGTTTAATTAATTCATCAAAATGAGCTAGATCAATTTCTTGTCAAAATAAGGAAAAAAGAGAGAAAAAATAAGCATTATATTCACATTCATTTTAATTAGAGATATTTCTTAGGCTTCTTGTTTTCTATCTCCTAATTATTTCTAATGTTGTATTTCACATATCACTTGAAACATATCTAGAAGAGTTTGGGATTGATAATTTAACACCTAAAATAATTACTTTAAAAGGTATGACATGAAGTGTACCTTGTGATAATTTTTGTTGTTCATTTCATAGAGTTATCAGTTGAATCTGTGAGGATGATCTTATACTTGACTAAACTCTAACTTATGAACCAATTTTTTGATTTTTAGTTGTTGTTGAATGATGTATCACATAGGGAATACTTGTAAGATTCCATGCTTCACTATCACTTTGAGGTAAACTTGTGGCAATACTCATCATTTTTTATATGAGTTGCACATCTACTAATTATAATCTTTTAGGTTCTTGGATTATAAGACTTCTAAATATTTTTCCCTTAATGTATACTATAAAGAAACATATTTCTCCATTTTTATTCAATTTATTTCTCAATTTATCTAGGATGTTTGAAAATGGACCACAAATATAGACACTCTCATATGAGAAACACAATTAAAGGTGTTTACATTTTTTCCAAGTGTAGTAATTAATGATTGTAAAAAAAATAAAAGAGTTACCAATTGAAGGTGTTTACATTTTTTCCATACAAATTAGAGTGAATAATTCTTGATGGCAGATTTTATCTAACTAACTTGCTAGTTGGGAATGACTATCTGTGTTTCTTTTCTAAAATACACTTTAGATACTTTATATTTTTCTATCAGTGGAAAACATTTACCATAATTTTGCTATGTAGCAAATATAGCTCTTCAAAATTCAACTTTCCACATCACAAATACAAATTCCAATCCTTGTATATTATAGCTAACTAAAAATATTCATAGCCACTATTTTGTTAAAATGAATATGGGATTGCTAATTTTTTTTAGCTTTTTCTTGACCAACTTTAAGTCTTGCTAAGGGTTGGTTGAGAAAATTCCACCCTCAAATTTGTTTTCAATCTCAAAGGGAACATGGGGTGGGGGACCTAGCTCGATAGGCTAAAGCATCCTATTGCAGGCAAGAGGTCACGAGGTCTAGTCTCCTCCCAAACCCGTGGTACTGGAGGGTTTGTCACACTAGTGCCACGGATCACGTGAAAAAAATTTACCAAGCGCACTGCAGTTTATGGGGGGGTGGATACCTGACCGATTCCTGCATTCTAAAAAAGAAAATCTCAAAGGGAACATTCTATTGTTGGTCATTTGGACTTTGGATATTAGCTATCTTCTAAGGAATTGGTATAAAATTACACATTTATTATTTTTTTTAAACAATCTATACCCATTTTGAACAAGTTGCTCAATGCTTATCAAGTTATTCTTAAAACCCATAACATAGTAAACATCTAAAATAATATTTCCACACCTCTTCCCCCACTTAGTTAGAATGTTGACATTGCCTTTTCCCATTACTGAATCGGCTCCATCATCATCATACATTATTTTTATTTTTATTGAGAAAATTCTTCTCTAAGTGAGATAATACATTATATGTCATCACATCTATAGGTTCGGGAAAACAATTTGAACCATAAAATTCCATATATCTTGAGAACTAAATAAATAATTCACTGTGATTGGTCAAATAATAATTCATGCTAGTATATGGAAGAATTTGGGGATTACTAAGACTTGTTCTAGAAGAGGACGCCATTACTATCTTTGAAACTAAATTAAGGAAATAATGAGAAGAATAGATATATGACAAACACAAAGATATTAATTCCTTGCACTAATTAAAAATAGCTTCTTCTATATATTAGACCAAGAGAGATTGAGCTCTTTACACTTCACACAAAAAAAATTAAGAAAATATTTTATTATTAGTGTCATATTTTTCTCCCATGTACAAACATTTATCTATGTTAACAAAACATGAGATAAAAAAAATTGAAATGTAGAAGCAACATAACACACATTTACTTATGTCTAGGTCATATATATATATAAAATATGGTATATGATATTTAATTAATTAAATTCTATATAGTATTAAGTAATTATGATTGAGATTACATATTCCTATTGGAAATCATGGTATAACTTGTAGAAATATGGACTTATTAAAGTGGTTTCAAATATGAAATTATATATTCAAGATTACTATAGAAATATTATGTGATTGAAAATTACAATAATGAAAGAAAAAATGTGTTTTGTAGATTTTGTTCATGCATCAATATTTTGCTAATCAAGAAAATATGAGATATATGTATTGAAAACATACAAATGAAAAACATACATTTATTTATACCAAAATTGTACACATACTCACCTACACAATAAGATTAATACCTTTTTTTTATTTTTCAAAGCACACAAAAAGATACATACATACATACATAGAAGTACATCAAAATCTCTTAGGGATAACCACCTATATAGAATCAAATTCTAGAGGATGAATAGGACCATATTGGGGAGTGGTGGTTGGGATTACCTATTCCAACTTTCCTTCTTAATCATAACTACAATCATCTATGGTGCCTAAAGAATCTATTAGACACTCAAAGATTTCATTTTCTAATGACTTGGTGAGGATGTCTTCATATGAGTCTTTGAATATTCAAAATTTTAAATTAATCTCTTTATTATTGATAAATTATCTAATGAAATGGTATCTAGTGTCTACATGTTTACTTATCTTTTAAATATGTGATTCTTGGATAACACAATTATTGAGATAGTGTCACATAAAATATTTATTACTTCTTGCTATTTATGCATCGAATCTTCTATTGTTCTTCTCATCCAAATGCTTGACACGGTACTCCTATTGTTGTTATGTACTCTACTTTTATTAATTAAAGAAAAAATTGACTATTTCTTGGATTCCCATTGATGCTAAACCTATTCCAAATTAAAAATATAATTGGATGTACTTTTGTTTTCATCAATGTTACCTGTATAATTGTTGTCTATGTATCATGTGAGTTTAAACTCATCTAACATTGAATAAATAGTTCTATGATTTCTTCTATCACTTGCATTTATCAAAATTATTTTTTTATTTATTTCCCAGTAGAGTCTTTTAGATATTCCATGAATCTAGAAATAAGGCCCACTATATTTCCTAGTTATGAGAATATCTTAGTGCAAGAAAACCAAACCATTGACACATTTCTTAATATCACCTCACCTATCCTTCACTCAACCATACTATCTCTCCCATTTATGAGTATGTTTTTATACACAAGGATACAAGCATGGATAATCATGAAAACCATATTTTTTCTTCTCTCGATACCTCTCCTATTGGTGATAAAGGTATCTTGGTGAAAGAAGATATTAGTCACCCCTCTCCATCTACCAAGAAGAAGAGATTATGAAACAAGAAGAAGAGATCATTGACACATTCCTTAACATCACTTTACGTACTCTCCATTCATCTCCCTACATCTCTCCCACGTTTGAGAATGTTTTAGTGAAATAGAATGCAATCATGGACAATTATGACAATCACATTTGTTCTTCTACCAAAATATCTCCTATTTGTGAAGAGGATATTTTGGTGTTAGGAGATTCGATCATTAAGATCCATGGAAATCCTATTTGTTCATCTTCCCCTACTTTTCCTACTTGGGAAGAAATTATTGGAAAAGGGGATGTAATCATAGATAACCATGACAATTGCATTTGTTCTTCTCCCAATATCTCTCCTATTTGTGAAGAAGATATTTTTGTGTTAGAAGATCCACTTATTGAGAGTCATGAGAATCTTGTTTCTCCCCCTCCCAATTCTTCTCCCACTTGGGAAGATATAATTGAACAAAATGATGCAACCATTGGTAAGCAAGAAAATCATAGTTGTTCTTCTGTAGATATCTCCACTACTTGTGATGAAGTTATCTTAAAAGATCCAACCATTGAATGTCATGAAAATATTGTTTTCTCCTCTCCTAAAAACTATCCTACTAGGGAAGATATCAGGGTGTAAGAGGATGATAACATTGGTACATGTCTTTCAAACAATAGTAATGCGGCTTCATTAGATGAAAACGATAAGGTGACAAATGTAGACTTCATCTTGCTAGAAGATCATCAAAATAAGGATAAGTCTATTGAGGTTTTGAACATTAGATCTCCCTTTAGACCTCCTAAGAGTCTACTAATTATTAGACCTCCCAAGTCATCTCCTAAGCCACTTCTTTCCATTTATCCACCCTCACACCAATGCCAAGTCCAAAAAAACCTATGCTTATCATAAGACCACCTCAACACAATGTTTCACAACAATCAAGTTATAATACCATTTTTCACACATATAACACAAGAAATAATAGGCAACCAAAAACAATACCTAATTCATTACCATTACCTCAACCTATTTTTCCTAGTGCTCCTTATTTTCCTTTGCATTGTGGAAAGGATTATGATCTTGTGGAACAACTCAAAAATAGTCCTGCTAATATTTATTTATGGGATCTTATTCAAGTGTCACCTAATTACCATAACATGCTTCAAAATTCTTTACAAAAAAAAATTATCCCTCCTAGTGCACAACCAAACATTGCAGTAGCCCTAATTCAAGGTATGAACTCAATTAGCTTAGAGATTACCTTTCATGAGATGAGTTGCCTCCATTAGAAGTGCAAAAACAAAATGAGGCTTTGATGATAGTGCCTAAAATTAATAAATGTGGAATAAAAATAACTTTGATTGATAATGGTTCAACACTCAATCTTTTTTAGTTTAAACCTTCTAGATAAGATTGGAGTGGACAAGGCTGTGATTAAACCTAAATCTTTATCTATATGTATCTTTGATAGTGGGGGAAGGAATCCTCTTGGTGTGATAATATTTCCTATTAGAGTTTGAAAGGTCAGATTGCAAACTCCTGTTCATGTCACACCCAATATTTCATATAATCTTCTCTTGGGTAGGCCTTGGATTCATGCAATGCTTGGGGTACCTTCAACTCTTCGTCGTTTAATTAAGTATGTCTATAACAAAAAGGTCTATATAATCAACATTGACCCTGAACTAGAAGTTTTTTGCACACTGAGAAAGACAAGGAAATTCCTTTGAAAACATTGATACCAACTTCTAAAGTAGAGCCCATGCAAGAGGAACAAAAGGAGAACAATATTGAAAAATTCACAAAGCTATTGGATGATGATTGGGGTTTATTGGATTTCATACCTACATTCATGGGAAAATACAAGATTACGCACAAACTAGCACAAGAGAAATAAATAGACATAATATCAACACAAGATAAGTATTCAAAATCATGTGAGTTTACAACTTTTAGCAAAGAAGAGGAAAACACAAATTATAAATCTACTTATGAAGAGTGTTACCATGAGCAACCACCAAATCCAAAAGTGATGGAAAAGATTTATGGAAGAGGGTATGAGCTATTGAAACAACTTGGTTATAATGGAAAAGGATGTGGTGCTAGAGAACAAGGTATCCATATCCCTGTAGAGCCCAATAGACAAGAAACAACTAGTGGTCTTGGTTACTATCCATCGAAAGAAATGAAAGCATCAAATAAACCTATGCCTAATATTAATATCATCACGCAAAAAACTCCTAGGACATCTTAAAACACATGTCTTGGTAATAATTGGATTTCATTATATTTTACACCATCCTTTATGGGAGAGTACAAAATCTTGCAATCTAAAGAGTCTTGTGTATGTATGATACCTTGTACTAAGCAAGACATACCTTTGTCACAAAATAAAGGAAAATCTAAAATTGATCAAGAGAGTACCTTTTTGAGGCTTCTCCAAGCTTGCTTGATATCTCTCCCTCCAAGAACATGAAAGAAATTTCACAACAAAAGTTCATTTTTTGCATATCATCAAGTACATGGGCATTCTACTAATGAATGTAAGGCTTTGAGTAATAAAATTCAACATCTTAAGGATTGTGATGCTCTTCCTTGTGTTGATGCACCTATTTCCTCTAATTGATAATAATTTTCATCCTATCATGTTTCTCATCACTATGTTTCATTGGTAGCTTTACACATTTTTCTCATTTCCATTCATGGTGGTACAATTTTAGGTGCAACCATATTTCTCTTGGCAGCAACATAATAGTTCTTGTTGGTTGTCTTTGTCTCTATCATTGGGGGCAAGGATAAATAGTTTTTAAGAGATTTGTATTCTTTCCAAGGATCCTCTCATTCTCTCTTTCTAATTAAAATAGCAACATAGAAAGTATGTTGACATTTTAATTGGGGGGCATATTCTCCCCCATTCATTATTTACATGCTACCTTAGTGATGATATCATAGATCTCCTAGGAAGTATGAACTTTTTATTCAAAGTGTGGCCTTCTCAATTCATGTGATGTGTCTTATTGGTGGTTTCAATGGGCTTTATGTACTTCAAGATTGCAACCTTTCTTGGCATATGACATTCCTCTTAGTGGAAATGCTACAGATTGCATTCCCTAAGTAGTGAATCTTTTATCCTCAACTAGTCCTTTCTTGGAGACATTAGCCACAACCTTCCCTAAGGTGAGACATTTTATGAAATAAGAAAAACCCCTTTGAGTATCATATTGCAAGTATCAAGGCCACCAAGCATAACACAACTTGCTTGCCAGTGGAGCCTTTATGTTTTTCAAGGCCGCCAAGCATAAGACAACTTGCTTTCCAGTGGAGCCTTTTTTGTGTGGCGCCTTATCAAATTTATGAGAAGGTATAAATTTGATATGATTAGTACAATGGGATCATAGAATGAGACATGACTTCCCACTAGCCACGTTTTGGGGGCTCACCTAGTGGACAACATATATTTCACTAGCCCTTGTGAGCATATTTTTCATTGCAATCAAGCATAACACAACTTGCTTGCCTATGGATCCATGTTGTTTATAACTTATTTTACATCCTTGTGAGTGTATTTTATGGATTTTGCATAATTCAACTTGCTATTCCGTCTTTCTTTCCTCTTGCCATTAATTTTGACATTGTATGTTTATGTATCTTGTCTTACTATTTCATATCATACATTCATGTGTGTCCCTTTTTTCTTATGTTGGTTTCCCATGGGATCTTGGATACTTGGGGCTTGAACAACCTCCTTTATATTTTTCATCCTATCCCATCAACATTTGTGCACTTGGACCCCTCTTGACATATATTTGTCTACTTTAGTGTGAGTTTGAGTGTAGGGCTCATCCTCTCACTAAAGTGGAGGCTAAATTTAGTGTAGGAAAATGTAGACCTTTACATTTTCACACTATGTTTGGGTCACCTCATTTAATTGGACTTAATTGAACCTCTAATTGGCCTAAAATTTCATTTACAAGCCTAATTAATTGTAATTTTTGAAAGGGGAATTAATATTTAATTAATGCAATTATCATTTTTAACACCTCAAAATGAATAGGTCCTAGAAATTTAGGTTAGGACACATTCACCCTTTGGTGAATAGGTCCCATTCAATTGCTAAATTCAAATTTAAAACATGTTTTTGGTAGCATTTTTGTGATCCCAAATTCAATTTCAAATGTCTGCTTACAATGTTTAATTTTAAGGAAATTATAAAATTGTTTATAAAAGCAAGGTCTTTTCATCAATTCAAATCCTAGAAGAACCCCAAAATTTTAAGAGAGAATTCACAAGAGCTAAGATTATTGTCAAAGGTGTTCAAGAGTACATATCTCAAGAAATTGTTGTAGCATTCAATATCTCAAACATCATGTCAAAGTTATCAAGCATCATGCATTTTTTTAGAGCTAGCATTGTGATGGAGGTTCAAGAATTCAAGCATCAAGATCAACACTCAATCAAGCCATTTATGCAAGATCAAAACCTTGGAGATATCTACTGAGTTTTATCCCTTCAGGGGTTTCAAATCAAGGTTTTGGTGAGTTGCACTATAGCAATTGTTCATTCGTCATTCCTCTCATGTTTCATTATTTCAATTCAAGGTTAAATTACCAAAATAGGGTTTGACCAAGGAAAATCCCCAATCACCAAAAACAAACAATTTTTCCCTCTTGTGTTTGTGTTGCATATCTTAGGTTGAAGAAGGATTGAAGATCTATCAAACAGCAAAATTGGAAAAGTTGTCAAAGTCGCCAAAGTTATCAAATTGTAAAAATTGTCAAAGTTGTCGTCAATCTACGAAAACTCACTTATAGGATTTATTTCCAACATTCTTACTATGAAATACAAAGAATTTGGGAGTGTAGACATAGGACTATAGGACCCAAAAAGTAATTTCAGAAAGCCCTACAAAGATCCATTCACCCTTATGTGAATAAGTCCTAGAGGACACTTAACAACAATATTTTGATGATAGGTGTAGAAATACTAAACCTTCTAACATTTTTCTAAAAAATTTAGGTTCTGATAGATTAAGGTTTAATCTTTTGGTTTCATGTTTCACATTCCATTTTTGGGTCTATTTTCTATTTTTAATCTTTCTCCCAAAAGTGTTGTTTTAGCATATTTGGCCTATCCACACACACATAAAGGAAATGATTAGATCTTTCATAGAATTGACTCACCAAATGGTTGAAAGTTAATTCTATCTTGGAGGATTTCATTTCTTGAATGAAATAGAAGAAGGTAGGTTCATTGCACCCCTCTTTTACCCTTTTTATTTATTGAAACCTGGTAATAAACCCCCATTTTTCTATGTTTTGGTGAACCTACACTCTTTTTATATGTTTCACATTCTATACCAACTCTTACACTTTTCCAATATTGTTTCATTTCATCGCCATCCTAATCTTCATATTTCTAACCCATCTCCCCACTTTTACCCATTCCTCATCCCTCTAGGCCTTTCTCTCAT
The DNA here is from genome assembly GCA_007258455.2 of Sequoia sempervirens. Lineage (NCBI taxonomy): Eukaryota > Viridiplantae > Streptophyta > Pinopsida > Cupressales > Cupressaceae > Sequoia > Sequoia sempervirens. The sequence continues at coordinate 29,281 of VDFB02022178.1, forward strand.
TTTGAGAGACCACTCAAGTAGTTTCAACCTACCTATTCTCTCAAGGGGACATCCCTAACCCATTTCTTAAATCTTGTTCATCCAAATGCCTATGGCATCCTACCTCTAGTTTTATCCTTTTAAAAAATTACAATTTTATTATAATTTGAAACAACATTTCTTCTTCTAGTCATAATGTCATCCAAAAGAAGGGAAAATGTAGACACCTACAATTGAGTACATCTTAATTTATCACATCTAACATCACCACATTCAATACTTTCAACATCAGGTTTGTTCTACATACCTATCTAATAATTATTTTTGTACTAATTAAAAAATTAAATTTATTTACTTATTTATTTTTAACCAATCTATCCCATTTATCAATCTAACTAGTTCTCTAGCGTTAATTGAATAAATTTCCTTTTATTTATTCAATTAGTTTAGATAATTCATCCCTTTCTCCTAATATTTTCACTTTAAATGAATAAATCACATTTATTTAATTAAATCAATTTCAACTTCTTCGACATTCACAAAAAAGTAAAAAAATGTACCAATATTTATTTAATTTCTCTAAAATCTCCTTCATTATTAGTTGAATAAATTAATCAATATTAAAAAAAATAATCATTTGCACATTATCAAAATCCAGCCTTGCACATGACTCCAAATTTGGCACATGACTCCAAATGCCCATGGCTTCAAAACAAAACTCCTTTCAATATCCCCATTTCATCAAAATTGATTAAATGTCCACCCTTCATCTTTCTTCCATCTTTGTCCTAATCAAGTGCACCAATCACATGGGTATGTGCAGGATCATGATGGGCCAAAAGGTGGCAATATGATGGGTATGTGGCTAACGACTATTTTTTTACCCAAAATTGATGAAACGAAAAGGGTTTTTAAAGGAGATTTTCAGATTTCCATCAATATAAATTATGCTTTACTTTGAATTTAATAAGTAATTATTATTCATTTTCTATTGAAATTACGACTAAAGTCCTGATTGATAGGTCAATTGAAAAAAATCTATAGCTTTCAAACGGTATCACATTTTTTTAATCCAAAACATGCATCACATTCTATGCTTCACATACTATAGGATTAAAAAAAGAAAAATTGAATTTCATTAAGTTTTGACCAAGTTAAGGTGGTCAGACATATGAGTTTTATATTTTTTTAAAGGTTGTAATAAAAAATCATAATTAATTATTTACTTGGAGAAAAATTACAAAAATATGCATCACATCGGGGCATGAGTCGTCTACTTATAAGTAAAATATTATAAAAATAATTATCATTTTATTGTGGTTAGGGTGGTCAAACAAACACCTACTTCTTATTTTTTCCTGAAATTTAAGTACCACTACATTGAACTTTCAAATTTTCATCAAATAATGTTTTTTAAAAGAAAAAAAAACCTAGTAGTTTAGAAACTACATTCAATTTTCTACATATTCTATTCTTACATATTTTTGAAATAATATAGATAACTTATTCAAATTTTCATGTCAAGTTGCCTAACTCTGATTTTTCTAAATTTTTTGCCACTTAAGGAACTATTTTTTCCATGATGATCCTATACATACCCACATAATACCACTTATCACTTCCTCATTATCTCCTACATGAGAATCAATGTCAACCCTCCATCTACAATATCAAATCCTACCCATTTATCAATCAAACCAAAAATCTATAAATATGAGGATCTCCAAAACCATTTTCAAAGGAAAGAGGATGCAACAAAATTATGCTGCGAAATTATTGAGCAACCTACATTAAATATTACATTGAGTAATCAAATATGATCATCAAATACTTATGTTGATAAAAAATCATTTATTTTATCTTTTTTATATTTTTTAATTCTAACCCAAAAGAAATGCTAATATTAGATAAGAGTGAATATTTTATTTTGTTTCAATACTCTTTTAATTCTTTACTTTAATTTTCATATTATCAAATGCTAAGATAAACATGATTTGTTATTCCTAAATTGAGATTGATGACTAAGAAAATAGCGATACTCAAAAATGTATCTTTCAAACATACTAATAATCATTTTAACCTATGATGTTTCCTATATTTTTTTAAACATTAAACAATGCCCCTTCCAATAAAAAAAATTGCTTAGAAATGTATCTTATATAATCTCATTGTTATATGTACTTCGATATTATCAAACGTTAACTCTTTCTATCTTAGCAATGGCCATTTATTTTATTTTATTTTATTGATAAAGACATCCCCGAGTAAGAAAATTCTCTTGGTAGCCTTACTATACTTTTGTTATCGTAACATGCTAATCAAATAAGAAGATTTTAATGAATTATTTTTGACATGGATTCCAAACATAAGTTGGTTGGGTAAGCTTTTTAAAATAACATTTGAATTTTATATTTTGATTAATTTAAAAGTAATAATATAAATAAATATAATTTATGTTTTGTTTCTATTATTGTATTTTAATAATTTAAAATTAATTAATCAAAATATTTGATTAAATTGATTGTTAAAAGTTAAACATTTTAAATTGTTTAGTGTAATTTTTAAAAAAAACTAATTTAGTATTATATTTTAAAATTTATTAATATTGTTAAAAAACATTTTACTTTTTTATTATAATTGAAAAAATAAAAATAATATTTATTATTTATTTTGGCAATTCATTAAATATATATTATTATTAAAAACTTGTATAATTACACTACACTAAATGCATAGATTGAATACTATTCTAGCATTTCAATCTATACTCATTTATGATCATAAGTAGCAGCGCATTGCTCCTCTCTCTAGATAACAATGAGCATCTTCACTAGCAGATGCTATGGAAAATACCTCCTACTTATCAATTGATGAGCTAAAGGGGCACTATAATGAATGGTTCATGAGGCACAACACTAGCTTAAAATTTTGCAAATGGGGTTGCAAGTTAAGTGGGCTTAACCTTGGAGAAAACTCTTCGGTTAAGCGCGCTTGAGATGGAGTAGTACTGAGATGGGTGACCTCCCGGGAAGGCACTCCCAGTGCTTCCACCCTGTGAGCATCACCTAAATGCAATGAATGCTAAGTGGACCATCCATTATCATGAGAGATGGGTTCCTCCGAACCACTACTCATGAAATATGGGTCAATGAGTTTGACTCTTAAAACTACATGATTGAATCCTGATAGCAATATCATAATTTAACACGTTGTAGATAATACCTCCTACTTATCAAGATGCAGACAGTTTAAATGAACCATTCTAAATAAAGTGTTCAGGATTGATATATAGCTATTAAAGGAAAAAACCTCATATGTAAATCAAGGATGTGTATAATGCAATATTAACAAAGAGAGAGTGGGCACGAGAAGTACCAAATGACTGTCAAGATTTGATTCCGAGGATTCCCTCTGAATTGTCTATTTCGTCTGTGCTCCAGAAACCAAACAACAGCTCCTGTGAAGAGGAAAAATGTAACAGTAGTTATCCACATGGCCGGGGTAAAGGGGCGCAGGAAGGCCCAAGGGTCACTTGATCCCTCGTCTGAATTTGCTACCACCATTATAAGTCCAGTCTCCGTGTAAGGCTGTGTGAAATCCACATATTTGCTCCGATTCGCAATCACTGCTACATTCCCGACTACCGCATCGAAATTCTGCTCAGGTTTTAACATTTTATTGCACTTAGTCAGTTGGTAATAAAGATTTACAATGCAGAAAGAAAGAGAAGTTAACTGACCCGCAGATAGACCTGGTAGACGAGGTCATCATAGTAGCCCGTAGTGATATTGCCAGTTCCATATGGTTTCAATTCATAGGGTAACTCATAATCCAACCTTCTGAGCACCGATTTGAAGACATCAATACAGAAGCCTGTAATATCATAACTCTGGTTTTGTTCACCTGTAATTGCATGAACTGGCTTTACGTTGACGAATTGTGTAAACCCTAGCTCCCAAGGCACCGCTATTATCAATTTCTTGCCTGGCAAAGGTTTCACCCATCCACGTGGCGTCTTTCTTGATCTACCGCCCCAATTAACTACTCTTTTATAAGAAATATTCAGGCCCTTTTCTGTCCAAGATCCAACGACCTTATAACCTCTTTTAACCACATTGATTATATCATATGAGCACTCCCAAGGTTCTCCCTTCTCTTGGCTTATTCGAACATGGCCGCTCAGGCCGACAAAGTTTGTGTCTAGGATCTGATTAAGCAATTGCTCTCCACCGTCAAAAACCTTGAAATTCAAAAACTTGGTGCTGCGAGAGGCCGCTGAGAAATTACCATTAAAAGATTCACTACGCAGGAGACGATCGATTGAACCAGCAATTGCCCATACTGTATCATATGCAACAAGTGCGCGGGCATTTAATTCCAGGCTTGGTATTTTAGGATTCTGGGCTCTAAACAGCTGCTTCCATCTTTTAGAAAATTCATTCAGCCTTGGTTGGTGGGTTTGTGTCAGTTTTCTTTTGACCCCCAACACACCATCCATATAGAGGAGAGAAGTACCGTTAATCGAATCCAATAGATTGGCAAATCCGTCGGTAATGATCCATACATACTCACTACTTATCATTCGTAATTTGTACGCTTCGGCAAACAGGATTTGAGCCAAATCAGGATGCATGTGCACAATGAATACTCGAGTCTCCAGCTTCATCAGCTTATCCTCAACAACACTTCTAATTGCCGAGGCATTCGCCTGGGGACAGACTGCAGCTTTGAAAACAATTTTTGCCTCAACATCTCGTAAGGCATCGTTTAAGGCGGGTATGGCCCCCGTCCCCAGATCGTCATCTACATACACAAGCGCCACATCCCTCCACCTATAGTTTTGTATCAGCTCTGCTATTGCCCTCATTTGTATGGTATCGCTGGGCGCCATACGAATGAAGTAAGGGTATCGATGCATCGACAGAGAGGGATTCGTTGCACCAAACGTTACAACCGGAACATGCGCTTCAACCGCCAAACGCGCCACGAACTCAGCCACCACGGACGTTTGTGGGCCGACTATACTCACACATCCATTTCTTAGCAGTTCCAAAGCTGCAATGCTCATTTCGAGGCAACCGATAAGTATTCTCTTATATTCCCACAGGAGGAACTGATAGAGTAATGAATAATAAAAATACATCTTAATTTAAAGATATAATTCTGGTGGGTAAAGGAGGTGTTGTTACCTGCAGAAGCGCCTGCAAGTGCATCTTGTTTGGAGTCTCGGATATCAATGTTGAGGATCGTGCCATTCAGAATATTGGTGCTTCTATTTACGTCTTCAACTGCTAACCGGATAGCAGTCTTAGCGATTTTTCCATTAGTTGTGTCCAACGCGATTATCGCACCTATATTTATTGATTGACGATCCATTTCTCCCATTGAAGCCGCACAAAAGAAAAGAGCACACAACGCAAATTGCAACACTGGACATCCAAAATTAGCTCTGCTGCCCATACCTACACTAGAATTAAACATACTAATTGAACGCTAGAATTGCTTCCCTTACTGATGTATTAAATGTGAATTCATCAATCCTGAAGGAGGAGAAATGGGTGTTGACCAGACTGGAGGGCCTAAATTTGATGGCATTTTGAATATACTCTCAAAATTCTAGAGGAATATATGTATAAAATTTACGATATAATTTTTAAAAATTAAGAGTTATCTTCACATTCAAACGGCAATTTTCAATTAAGATTCCACTCGCCTCCGACAAATTTGTCAACTATACATTTTGAGTATACTCCCAAAATTCTAGAGGAATATATGTATAAAATTTACGATATAATTTTTAAAAATTAAGAGTTGTCTTCACATTCAAACGGCAATTTTCAATTAAGATTCCACTCGCCTCCGACAAATTTGTCAGCTATACAGCTTGTGGTCGTTTGGCTCATTTGTATCGACACAACTTTCATGGAAGTCCGCCACTCTTACATCACTGACAAGATCTAAATAACGCTGAATACAGGGCTCCCAAAACATGTAGAGAATTCGCTAAAAAATATAATCACAACATAGAATTAAAATAAGTTATTTTTCGAGTTTGAAAAAAAAAAAAAATTCTTCACTATATGAGCCCAGCTCTCGGTTATGTCCTAGCTAAGTATCAGAAGTTCTGCTATTTTATCATGATTCAGAAGCATGCTACCTACTTTGTAGCTATTCGATGAATAGATTTCTTAAATAGATTAATTAGATTAATATAATATTTAAAAATAAATTAATTTAGATAAATATGAAGGATTGATAAGTGAAATAAGTAATTATGATAGATGAATGAGAGAATAAAGAGATTTAGTTTTGAATTGATGATGGGTTAATTTTGATGATGCATAGAATTGATTTGCTATTCTTAGAAATTAAGTAATTTCAACATGTCAATTCTCTCAAAATTAGACTAGGGATAGAAAACTCAATGGTTTGGTTTCAAGAATTGCAACTTCAATCTTCGTTGCAACATATTTGAATTCTAATGCATGAATCTAAATGGGTAAAATACAAACTATTAAATATTTCTTGCCATAATCTTTGATGTTTGATGAACTTGGAAGGATTATAGTGTCTATAAAAATCTTTGGAGAATTTATTAGATCACTAGGTCCATGTTTTCTTAGGCTAGAGTTTTAGATAGATCAATTTATGGCACATAAAACATGAATAGGTTGTATTTTTTGTTCTTATCCTTATAAAATTCATGGGTAGTGATATATGCTTGCAATACTACAAAAAAACACCCTTGAATGAGTAATATTCCTCTACATTTGAGAGAGGTGACTCCTTTATATGATGGGATTTTTGGGGTCATAAGCATAGTTACTCAAAAGTACAAAAAGGGAACAAAAAGAGAAAGAATGAAAAGGAGAAAAATAAAGAAACCCTAAATAGAATAAAGACATAAAACTATTTAGATTTCTTAGGAAGAATTAGGGAATGGAGAGGAAAAAAACATAATATATATAAAGTTGACTATAAATACTAAAAGTAACTCTATACACACATTTAATAAACAATTAAACATTTGATAATTCACATTTCAAACAAAATAAAGAGAAGATGTGAAAAATATTTAATAATAGAATTATAAATTAATATGAAACCCATAAAGAACATATATATATATATAGAAATTATTCCTCTTATTCCTCCAAAATGATAGCATTAAATTATGTTTTGTTCTTTCAATACCTCAATTTAATTAAACACTAGCACTATGCATAGAATCTAATATGAAACACTAGTGGTTCATTAGAATTTCTCATTTCATAGTTATTTCGAAGTGTTTCATCACTTTTCACCTTCCAAAGTTAGCAATAATAGAGAAAGGTGAACTTAAATGGCTTGTCAACCTCTTCCTCTAGCTTCTTCTCTTATTTTTCAACCTATTCCTCTTACTTCTTCCCTTAAATTTCTTAAACTAATATTTAATTGCACTCTCTCTCATGTTGGGCTCTCTTGCACTCTAAATAGCTCTCAAAACTGTCTCAAGTTTTGGTTCTTCCTTTTTAGTGCACCAATATTCTTCCTACAACTTTATTCTCTCCTTAGCTTCCTTAATATTTCATGTGTGACATTATTCTCATTCATTGCTATTATATTTTCTATTCTTTCCATTATTATTATGGCTATCTTATTTTTGAACCCCTGAGCAACCTATGATCCTTGCATCCCTTGTCTCACTTATATTCTAGCTTATAGTATTTGCAAAACATAGATCTAATAATTTCATGACACACTTGAGATAGGAGAATACACACACAATATTTTATTTCTACATCATTGTCTATTGTGGAGATAGAAATACAAAAGAATGGGTTTTACCTAAAGGAAAACCCTCAACCAACCCTAGATAATTTTCCTTTCTTTTTTACATGCAGGTATTTTGATAGAAATTGAAATATAAAAATGTGGTGACTCTAAGATTAGTGTCCATAACATAGGGTCATTTCCACATTTTTATAAATTTCATTGGGATATATAGACCAACAAGGTCAATTGATTGACTATCAACCTTAATGGTGAGCCAATCAGACCTAGATTTATATCCTATGGGGAATTGGAATTGATTAGAAATATTTTGAAATGATTAACTTAATGATCTTATATACTCTAATACTAAAAATGAAAGATCTTGAAGACTAACAGTTGGAAATAGATGTTTACCTATAGATCTTGAAGTCTAAGATCACAAGTTAAGAGGTTTAGTGAAGTGGTCAACATTTTAGTTGGCACATTTAACAAACCTGTATTAGAGAAAGAAAATAAAATTATTAAATCCATTAAATATTATATACTTGAAAACAATAAAATACCAATCAAATTTGACAAAATTATATATATATATATTTCAAAATTGAATAAATATATAATTAATTACCTGACCATTTTAACTAAAATTTATCAATCCACATAGCCATTGTAGAGTAGGTTTTAGTTCAATATACCTATACAAATAAATCATCATTGTCGTGAATCCGTGGTAAGCAACAACTTTGGAGGATTATCGTCTTGCATAGTCTTTGAATCCTAAACACCTATTTCTAGATTCAAAGGCCTACCATTTTTTGATGATACAACTAGAAGCTCTTTAATTCTAACAATTGTAGAATATTTGTGAGGAGGTGACAATTTGTTGATAGTCTTTACCAATCAACTAATAAATGATTTTGCATTCATATCATTTGGTACAGTGAACCAACTTATAAAAATAACATTATAGACAAGATTTAGGGAGTTTTATACAAATAACTTTTTAAGGGTTATTACCAAGGTTGAATTAAATTTAGTTATTTATGAGTGTTAAATTATGTTTATATGGATCAATTAAAACTCAAACTTAGCACTTTCCATTTGTTGTTGGAATGTTTTACCATCTAAGTTATTTGTCCCTCATCCATCATCAATTTGGGTGTGGTTTATTTCCAACACCCCCTTAAGCCACATTACAAGTGCTTGAGGCTCTTACTTTGGCTCAAATAACACATGGTGAGTTATAGCTCATATGGACCAACTTAAATTTGACGGTCGACCTTGCCTGTCAACAAATTTTTTAATGACCTATTCAAAGGTGCCCTTAAAACATTATGATATACCTTAGTGTAAGTAAAATTGTTGGATTGTATGTCTCTAACAACGACCATTGACCAACTAGAACTAAACCTAATCTATCTAACAATTGACTACTAATCTATCTTTGACCAGCTCATTCTTGATCTCAATATGACTTATTTCCAACAATGAGAAATATACATTTTATGTGAAATGTACTTACTGTATCAGTATTGCAATTAGCCTACAATAATATCCAAGAATATGTAGTTGTGTATGTTTATTCGTTCAACTTTTATGAACATGATAATTGTAGTTTAACCACCAATCCATATTTGTGGTCAAGACAGAATTAATCCATATAAATTTAGAACATGATCATTTAAGGTTTACCGTGAAGGCAGGATTAATCCACATACGTTTTCAAAACCAACATAGTTCTACTAGATAAATTACACAATCCTGAACTGCAGGTCATATCTATCTTGTTGAAACAGGAATTTCAGACGAAGTGGAAGCGGCAGCTCCAGAGGACAAAATGGCAGTCTCATATCTCTTTCTTTTTGGTGGTGGGATGTCCTTCTTGTCTGCGTAATTGGCAAACCTTCGCAATCGTGTGGAGATGGATTTAACATGAGATGAATTCTCATTTTTTGCACAAATCGGTAGAAGAGGCGACACAGATAGTAGATGACAGTGAAATGAGACACAACCTGTCAGTAGAAATATACCCCAAAAGCTTTTGAGGCTCAATCTGTTCGATTCCACTCCACTAGAGTCCACCTTGCATTTACTTTCACTTGAATTGAACCATTTCTCCCTAATTTCCTGCATATCTTTGCTTTCTGAAAGATTTAATATAGCCTTGGAAATGTCTGAAACCAGCGGGGACCCCTTTGGGAACACCTGCACATAAAATTTGAATCGATCATACAATTTATGAATTAGACGAGTCGGAGATTACAGGCAAGTTTATAGACTTACAAATGCGAAACCTCCTGTTTTAAACGTGGGACCAAGTTTTGCATAGTCACAGCATCCTGTTGACAAAAATAAATTTTGACCAACAGTTTCCTCATCAATTACGGCGGCCACCCCTCCGTTATTGGGTCCCTTCTTCAGTGCAACGGCGTACTCTTGTACAGATGAATATGGGCGAAGAACGCTTTTACTCACACCAAGTTGTTGTTCCAAATACTTGTCTATGAAGGATCCCTGGGGATACCAAATTGTCAAGTTTTGTGCGATGAGAGATTCAAGGCTCTAACTTTTGGTACAATTTGCCTCTCGGTCAGCATCGAAGACAGGCTGGCGGTGTAGCTAGACACTAACACAAAAACTACGAAAAGCCAAATTATCACAACTGCTCTACCCAGACCGCTTACAATCCTCTCCCCTGCACAATCCACAAATTTAATTTTACATTTTGGAAGTTATGTAAATTGCACTATAGTCTGGCTATCTGTAATATGAAGAGAAAGGATAGAATCTTGTTACTTTGAGTCGTGAAAAGTGTGGAAAAGGAAAACCTGCATATTAAAGACAAAGTAATTGAATCAGAAAAATCTTACAGCTTCGTATGCTGAAATAAAAACTAAACATTTCTAGGATATAAACAAAAAGAAATTTATCCTATTTTTATATGAAAAAAACAAGCATTTCTGGAATAAAAGTTGTCGCTAGCGACATTTCCTAAGAGCAGAGATAAGGCTTGTATGCCCACTCCTATTAGGAAAATTGTGAGGCACAACTTGTTGCAAAAGTGTTCAAATGGAAAACAAATGGATTGAATGAGGGAATTCTACTGATTGTTGGGCCGGAATAAACTGTTGAGAAAAACTTGCATAAATTGTGGTTTTGATTAAGTTGTATAGATATGTAGTGCTGTAAAAGAGACGTTTTATCTTTAGTTTCGTTTGTTTATAATAGGTAAGAAATTGTTTTATTTGTATTTTGTTTTGTTTTTAATTCTAATAAATAATTGAGATAAGGTGAAAGGTATTCAAGATCTATTATATATAGAGTTAACACTTATCTTAATTTAATGTAAGGTGTAGATTCATTCTTAAGAGTTTGTGATATATATCAATTATTTAAATTATTTTAGACAATTTTAATTTAAATTCATTTATAAATAATTAAGGGATAGACTACATATAGTGTGAGCTTTGATTCAGAAACAAGTCTCACACCTTCAAACCACTGTTAAGTCATCATAAAACAAGTTTGAGTTGTTGTTTAATGGAAAAACAATATCAGGTGAAAGCCTTCAAAATCTCACTTATCACATAAAAGTCAGATAAATATTGATTTTTCAACTAGAAGGGAAAATTCTATTTCCATTGGATTGTTTTTTGTCAATTTGATGGCAACTTTTTTTTTTCCTTTTTACATTGTTTATGTTTTAAATCTGTATGCAAATATTTTAAAATTAAATAAAACTTAATTTCTTTATGGAAAAAATCTAGATTTGTCTAAGTTTATTTCATTCTATTATTTAGCAATTATTATTAATTAATTGTTTAATCCAGCCACATACAACTAGAATTTGCAATATATGACATTCATACACACCCATGTTGGAACATGTATTCTCTAACATATTAACATACATATAATTTTCTATTTGAATATCTTTGAGCCTCCTTTAAGTACAGGTGCTAGTTTTATTTGAATGAAGATTAAATAAGTAATTTTTTATTTTTTTATAAAAAATATACTTCTATCTTAATATTAATAAAATATAATAAATATTATTTAAAAAACAATGCCAAAATTTATTTTTTTAACAATGTCAAACAATTAAAACAATTCTATGAGATGAAAAACAGGAAGATCTTTATCAAATAGATTACAAAACAAAATCAACAGCTATAAATTTATATGTAAATATTTGACAAAACTCCATATTTATATGTAAATATTTGATAAAACTCCATTATCACATAAAGGAAAAATTTAGTGATGTTAAAATAATTTTATCAACCACATATAACTTATCCAAGTCCTCTGGATATACGATTGTATTCAGGGTTACACATTCTAAAATTTCAGTGTCCTGCCGTATGGTCACAACGAAAAGCCCCAACTATTTCGGTGGCTTTTATCTCTAAGTCTACATAGGAGTGAACACATTCCGTAGAAGGTGCAGACTGTTTAAATTTTACCCTTCAGTAAAATGCTCTAGATCAATATTTAACTATTATATAAACTCATGATGTGAATAATGCCATAGAGAGACAAGAGAGAGTGAGCATGAGAAGTACCAGATAAGTGTCAAGACTTGTTCCCGAGGCTTCCCTCGGAATTGCCTGTTTTGTCTGTGCTCCAGAAGCCAAACTACAGCTCCAGTGAAGATTAAAAATGCAACAGTTGTTATCCACATGACAGGGGTGAAGGGGTGCAGAAAGGCCAAAGAGTTGCTTGATCGCTTGTCTGAAATTGCTACCATCATTATCAGTCCCGTCTCCGTATACGGTTGTGTGAAATCCACATACTTGCTCCTATTTGCAAGCACCGTTACATCTCCCACAACCGCATCGAATTTCTGATTGGATTTTGATATTTTATCTCAGTCAATCAATTGAAGATATAGATTTCCAATGCAGAAAGGAAGAGAAGAACTAACCTGAAGATAGACCTGAAAGACGAGGTCATCGTAGTAACCCGCAGTGGCATTGCCAGATCCATAAGGTATCAACTCATGCGGCAATTCATAATCCAATCTTCTGAGCACCGCTTTGAACACGTCAATACAGAAGCCTGTAATCTCATAAGTCTGGTTTTGTGCTTTTACGTTGGCATGAACTGGTTTTACGCTGATGAGTGGTGCAAATCCTGGCTGCCAAGGCACCGCTATTTTCAGTTTCTTGCCTGGCGTAGGTTTCACCCATCCACGTGGCGTCTTTCTAGATCCAGCGCCCCAATTAACTACTTCTTTATGAGCAATATTCAGGCCCTTTTCTGTCCAAGAACCAACCACCTTATAACTACTTCCAACCACATTGATTATATCATATGAGCACTCCGAAGGTTCTCCCCTTTCATGACTTATTCGAACAGGGCCGCTCAGCCCGAGAAAGTTTGTCTCTAGGATCTGATTAAGCAATTGCTCTCCACTGTCAAAAACCCTGAAATTCAAAAACTTGGTGCTGCTAGAGGCCTCTGAGAAACTACCATTAAATATTTCCATACGCAGGAGATGATCGATCGCAATAGCAATTGCCCACACTGTATCATATGCAACAAGCGCGCGGGAATTTATTTCCAGACTTCGTATTGTAGGATTTTCGGCTATAAACCGCTGCTTCCATCTTTTAGCAAATTCCTTCAGCCTTGCCTGGTCGGTTTGTGTGAGTTTTCTTTTGACCCCCAATACACCACTCATAGAGAGGAGAGAAGTAGCGTTGAAGGAATCCAGTAGGCTGGCAAATCCGTCGGTAATGATCCATACATAATCACTGCCCATCATTCCTAATTTGTACGCTTCGGAAAACAGGATTAGAGCCAAATGAGGATGCATATGTACAATGAATACTCGAGACTCCAGCTTCATCAGCTTATCGTCAACAACACTTCTAATTGCGGAGGTATTCGCCTGGGGAGGGATTGCAGCTTTGAAACCAATTTTTGCCTCAACATCTCTTAAGGCATCGTTTAAGGCAGGGATGGCCCCTGTACCCCAGTCGTCATCTACGTACACAAGCGCCACATCCCTCCACCTATAGTTTTGTATCAGCTCTGCTATTGCTCTCATTTGTATTGTATCACTGGGCGCCATACGAATGAAATAAGGGTGTCGATGCATCGATAGAGAGGGATTCGTTGCAACAAATGTTACAATTGGAACTCGCGCTGCAACGCCCAGATACGCCACGAACTCAGCTACCACGGACGTTTGTGGGCCGATTATGCTTACACATCCTTTTCTTAGCAGTTCCAACGCTGCAATGCTCATTCAAGGCTACCCATAAATATTCTGCTTTTATTCGCGAAAAATGAGCAGAAAGAAAGAGAGAGCAACAGTAAACAGATATAAACGTTGAAAGATATAAGTGTTGGTTTTTTAAGGAGAAACCATTTGCAGAAAATCAAATTTTATATTGTAAACATTTCATTAAGAAAACAGAGGGTTTTATTTTTATGCTATGCCATATTTAACATCATTCACAACATAACATCATATTGCTACAGCAATAAAATAAAATAAAATAAACTATCGATTTATTGAAAAACATCAATACAGGTATTACAATGATATCAATGTTACCTGCAGAAGCGCCTGCAAGTGCATCTTGTGTGGAGTCTCCGATATCAATGTTGAGGAGAGTGGCATTCAGAACGCTGGTGTTTCTATTTACGTCTTCAACAGCCAATTCAATAGCCGTCCTTGCCATTTTCCCGCTAGTTGTGTCCAACGCAATTATAGAACCTATATTTATTGATGGAAGATCCATTTCTCCTAATGAAGCCGCACAAAACAAAAGAGCACCCAACGCAATCTGCACCACAACTTCACACCCAGAATTGGCTCTGTTGGCCATACCTACACTCTTATGGTGACCTAATTTACATAGTCGACCACTAGAATTGCTTCATTTCTTTTTATATCAAATGTTACCTTTTTTTTTCCTCTGATGGCAAGATGGGGGTTAACCGGACTGAGTCAACCATGCGGGGGCTTCACGTTACCGACAATAGCGGAAATAGGGGATGAGGTGTGGATCCGAACTTGTGCTGGTCATAAATTTTAAGTATTTGAGTCAGACAATCTATACACATTTTGGCAATATGCGAATCTTCTTACCAATTCCCTCGCACTTTCCGAAGACTGGTAGATTGAGAAATTGTGCAGAAAGAATAAAAAACGCGTTAAACTTTTTCTGAGACCATTACTCATTCATTTTGTAGTGGTGAAATTTGCATTTTCTGTTTACGTCTTCAATTACTAATTCAATAGTAGTCCTCACTATATTTCTGCTTATTGTGTCCAACGCGATTATAGCGACTATATTTACTGATGAACCGTCCATTTCTGCCAA
This sequence comes from Sequoia sempervirens, assembly GCA_007258455.2. Classification (NCBI taxonomy): domain Eukaryota; kingdom Viridiplantae; phylum Streptophyta; class Pinopsida; order Cupressales; family Cupressaceae; genus Sequoia; species Sequoia sempervirens. The sequence goes on from VDFB02022178.1 coordinate 44,355, forward strand.
AGAAGCCTCCCAAAACAAAAGAATCTGCACTACAACTTCACGTCCAGAATTGGTTCTGCTGGGCCCACCCACGCTCATATGTTAAAGTAATCTGCATAATCGAACACTAGAATGCGTCATTAATTTATATATCAAATGTTAACCCATTCCCTCCGGTGGCAGGATGGGTGTTAACCGGACTGAGTCAACCAGGAGGGGGCCACAAATTACAGGCGTGAGTCAATGAGGTCTGAATCCGTAGTTGAGTCAGTCGTAAAATATGACTATTTGATTCAGACAATCTACCTATCCACATTTCGTCCAAATGCGAAACTTCTAACCATTTCTCTCGCACTTTCCTAAGAGTCGAGGACTGAAAAGAGGGGCAAAAAGAATAGAATAGCACATTGCTTCACGCGTCGAAACACTGGAACCAGACCATTAACACAACTTATTCCTTCGTTGGATCTTGAGGGACTTATTGTGTTGTTTTCAATTGGACAACATCTATCTAGTCATCAAGGTTCACATTTGACTGTATTTATTAATTAGTTGAAAATAAAAAACACCTTGTATTCTGATTTTCAATAAATTAATAAATATGGTCAAATGTGGAGTCAAATGGCTACATAGACAATTCGTTTCAATTGTGGGTTTCATAAATTATCTGGTTTTTTGGACATTATAAAAAAAATTAATTCATTTTCTAGAGGTGAAATTTACATTTTCATTTAACTTTGGGTTTACTTATATAAGAATCGGTCAAATCTTCTCATAAAGATAATAAGACTGGTAAATAGTCTTCCCTTCCATTGGATGCTTTTAAAATGAATACCAATGGTTCATCTCGAGGTACAATTGGGATTGGTGGCATTGGATGTAATAGCTACATTCAAAAATATATAAATTATATTTAATCACACCTCAATATATTTGAGTAAAATCTACTCCTCAATCACTACAATTTTTTTCCTTCAATTCCATGAAAACTACCAACTTAACTGACCAAGCATCTTCCATCTAAATTAGAAGTGTTGATTAGTGACAACAACATGACACCACTTATATGCTTCAACTCCAAAGTGTTAAGCTCCTATGATTAGGGTCATCCCTAGACCCAAATCTAAACCTTGAGGATTCATTTATAAGGACCCTACCTACGTATCCCCTTGTGAGAAATTAGAGGCTTCATAGTTTTCACTCCAATGTTAGAGGGAGTTCATCCTCTCCTCTTGCATGAGATCTTTGACCTCACCTTTAACCTCAAACTATTCATTAAGTGTAAACTAACACTTAGTCCAATTATAATTAAATGATAATAATTTTTCATCCAGTGTTGGATCCATACCAAACACTACCAATCATTAGTGTACAAACTATATGTAGGGATTATATCATACCATAATCCCAAGATCACACACGATGATTGTCTTCAGCATACATCAAATACATGCAAGGTGATTAGCGATACACATCACAAACACAACCGTGATTGGCTCATATGCTCATCACAAGTACAAGGATTGGCTCATACACATATCACAAGTACAATAGTGACTAGCTCATATGCACATCACAAGTACCATAGTCCCTAGCTCCAACATACAACAAATATAACTAGTACGAACAATCCACGCATACACCACATGTGTACATAAAGAACAACTGGTAAAGTAGAAATTGATGCAACCTACTACATGCATCAACTCACTACCTGATTCACAATCACATACGCCCATTAGTAGATCTCACTTAGAAATGGATTGGTGCATCCCATACTGCACCATGGGTCCAATCCTTCTCCCAATCCACTATTATTTGTGATGATAATCAAGCATCACATGCTACTTGATATCAACACTTGCAAGGGAATCAATAATAAGGTACACAAAAACCAAGACCATTTACATAATAAATGACTAAAATATACAAAATGAGTGACTGACTTATCCACAATGAATAAATAACACCTAACCATAGTGTATCCCAGATAAAAAAGGAATATCAATGCATTATAAACTACACTGCAAATCCATTCTTTTCCCCAATTTTTTGCAGCATTGGACAATTGGGAAGAGGATTCAGTGTATCCCATTCTACATCAAAGGTTCTTCCTTAACACAAATATTTATAGAAGTAGTGAACCTACCTGACCTAGTGGATTCCAACTTCAATGGTCTATAGGCCACTAACGACAAGTCTAGCCACCCAAGAAGAAGTAGCTTTTGACATATACCACCCTATGACCTTAGTGATATTTTCTACTATCTTCTTCATAACCCAGGTAACACTTGGCATTAGTCACCCCTGTGTTATAAGTGACTTCCAGTGAATACTCTCAATATAATTGTTAGCTTTGATTCTTGTATCATAACCAGTGTAGCCCTTGGTAACCTTCACCTTCGTGAACCAAGTTAATATCAGCTAATTCCTAACAGTAGCCTAGGCATCAATCATTGGCATGGTCTAATGACTTCCTATCACAACTCAAATATCTTGGAGATTCACACTTGGATCATCTCTAGAGGATTCAAAAGCATTGAAGTATATCATAATCAATTGATTCGAGAGCCTATACATAGGGTCCTATAGGTTTGGAATTGAATTCCATAAACACATACATGAATCACACTACACAAACACAACATGGTTTGTATTCAATGTGTGCACATAGAAAAATACCAACTAAAAAATAGTCAAATTCATTCACTTCATTTAACTTACTATTCAAAGGAATATTATGTAGTAAATACAAGTTATTTGGTTTCTTTAACTCATTCATAACCATCTTGTAGACACCTAAAATATTCCCTATTCATCCATCACCTAACCCTAATTGACCCAATCACCTTCACTTAGTCCTAATCGACCAATATCATCACGTAGAACATGTCTCCTTTACTTAAAGTCCATAACTTAATTAAATAATCATACTATTTAATTAACCACCTTTTTCCATCTCCTTACAATAAATTAATAAATAATTACATATTTCACCTATTATCCATCTCACACATGCAACTAAAATAATTAAATAATAATTAGGTATATATTCCCTTGACACATTTCATGAATAAAGGGAACCTAAGAACACTTATCTTATGGTCCCCTTATTCTCTCAACACAACCCAAATTTATAGCCTTCTTAGGTGCACATGTCTCTAATTTCCCTCATGCTCACAACTATTTACTAAATTTAGTAAGTCAATTGTAGACATTCACAACCTAACCAAATTCATCTTCACCCTCCATCTTCTCCATGATCCTATGGAATTTCTCTCAACCATTATCCACCATTAATATCATAATCAAATCTTGACCATCCATTCTCCCTTCCAAAAGTCTATAAATTCAAGCATTTTATCCTTCATTCTAATTATCACTTATGCAAAGTATATGTTATCAATTTGGTAATCTTCAATCAAGGAGCATCCACATTTCAACTAATCAAGGAGAAAATCAAACCACAATGGAGGTTATAGTTACATTACAAGTTGTTTTTTTATCTTGTTTTTTTATCTTGATTTCTTTTGTGACCTCTATCTAGAGGTTTTGTTTGTTTTGAATATGGATTTTACATACTAGTTTTTTTCATTTTAATTTCAAATCTTGACATTATTTTTTGGCTATTTTTTTGGGATATTTACCCCTTTATGTCACTCCATTTTCACATTTGTATGTCTTGTGATTCATTTTCACTAACTAGTTCTACAAGCTTTTAAGTGAATTTCAAGTTTTGACATTGTATACATGCATCAGGGAGAGAAATTCACCATATTATTGCATTTGAAATAGATAAATTAAATTCGATACATCACTTAATATTTCAAATTGAAAAAAAAAATTGGGTGGTTGTAGGGTTATTTGAAAATACATTTGTATAAAATTTAGTAAGTTTGTACAAAAACCATACTATGTAATATTGTATGAACGACACCTTACAATTGTGTAGAGTTTTTCCTTATACATAGCATCTCTATTTTTTGATGGATACATGGTTTATGGAGGAATATACATAGTCCTTTTCAATGTATACATAAGGTTTTCTAACACATATGTATTATGTCATAGGGTACACATAGATGAACTCACTAAAGCTATATACAAACAAACATACTCATACACATAGGAATTGAAGCCAATGGGCATATACTCATGGAGGAAGATACACAGTCTAAGCATATTTAGAAGCACACAATTAATTTTTAAAGTTCTTTCAAATTCAAAGGTTTTGGCTATAAACCCACATAAAATTGTACTTTACAAATCTTTAGAGTCTAGAGAGCTACGTAAGAAGCCACATCACTAGGGTATGTCAAGAATTTTTAAAAATTTATTTGGATTTTTGTTTCAATTCCAAAGGATTTGAGATTTTGAAAATCCATTTGATTTCCTTTTTAAATCAAATGCTACTTGATATTAGCACTTGCAAGGGCATCAATAATAAGGTACACAAAAATTGAGACCATTTACACAACAAATGACTAACATATACAAAATGAGTGACTGAAATATCCACAATGATTGAATAACACCTAACCATAGTGCATCCCAAATAGAAAAGGAATATCAATGCATTGAAAACTACACTGCAGGTCTATTCTTTTCCCTAATTTTTTGCACCATTGGGCAACTAGGAAGAGGATTCATTGTATCCCATTCTACATCAAGGGTTTGTCTTTAACCCAAATATTTACACAAGTAGTGAACCTACCTAACCTAGTGGATTCCAAATTCAATGGTCTATAGGCCACTAACAACAAGTCTATCCACCCAAGAAGAATTCACTTCTAACATATACCACCCTATGACCTTAGTGATATTTTCTTCTATCTTCTTCATGTTGATCATAAAATCGTGTGCCTCTTCAAACAGCCTTATGAGAAATTCAGCGAGTTGGGGAGCAATTTGCACCTCACCAAATAACCTCCAAGATTGTTAAAGAAAGTTAGCTCTTCTTTGTGTTTGGGGAAATTGGGTAGAGAGAAATGAAAATAAAACATAAGGATGGTGATGCACCAAATCTTTTACAGCATTTCAAACTTTAACTATCTCTTTTAACTGATAAGATGGACATAGAATGCCACAAACCCTTCATTGTTGGGAAGAGAATAAGCAACAAAGGCTAGAGAAAGCACAATGTTGTATTTCAAATGTCCTCGTGGGAAGTATCCATTAAGGTCTAACAATAATAAGAGAACCCCCAAAAAACACAAGGATATTTGGATCTTTATAGAACCCTCCCTCTCTTATAGCATAATATGAACAATAGAATATCCTTTTACAGAAAATGAAAGAGTATATTAAACATGATCCAATCCCTAAAAGATAGCCTTAAACATAAAAGCTTGCAATATACAAAACAATCATTCAGATTATCTACGTAAAGCTTTAACACAGTGCTTCTCAGTATAAATCATAAGTGAAAAAAGAAAGTCATGATAAAGGCCACAAGACTACACAATTTTAGAGATTTATTTTTAACAAATCAATAGATTAACTAAAAAATATAGGTTGGGTGCCAATCTAATTAATAGTCTCAACAATTATAACATGCCAAAAAGCGTGAATAATACTCTATGAAATCCTCCTATTCCTATTCAAACTCTTAAAATATTATCCTCTTTTAGAGGATGGTTCTCTTCCAGAGTGTCTAAGATTTTATTTTATCTATTACGAGCCCTCTTGAAATAGCTAGGAGAGAAAGCCACTACCACAAATAATCTAGAAGAAGAAACTGCTAGGTGCTTGAATTGGATAGCTCGCAGTCTGATCCTAGATAAATGATTAGATCATAGCAATCTTCACTCATAAAGTCTCAACTGCTTCATTAATGGTTTCAGATATTTTGTGAAGATATACTATTAGAAGACAATTAGATTTTAGCACAACCTGGAAAAATCTGAACAATCAGCTATGGAGATTGATGACGCTGACTCAAAGGTTCTACCCCAAAATTAAGATATTTGTCACAATCTTCGATGAAATCCACCTAGAAAGACCTCTCCTTGGAAGATATAGACTGCCCGATGAAATAGATGATGTGTCAAGTGAGCAGGTGATTTCAGATTTTATGAGAACGGTTTTGAAGAAAATCTCCTCTGAGCTGACACATGTCCTATTTCAAGCCCAAAAGGAAAATGATATATATAAAGTTGTGCAGCCACCACGTGGTGCATTGTGTGCCTTTATGTAGGAGTAGTTTTGTCTTTCGAGTGTGAAGCCATCCTGAAAATAGAAGTAAGGGTTGGAAACAAAAAATATTCAAAGGAAAAAATGCTTCACAGTACTTGGCAACTCACAGGGGGCCTTCACTTGCAGAGGAAAGAACCTAGATCTCAGGTAATTCTTGGAGTTTGAAGAAGGTGGCATGTTCGGTCTCCTAATCTACATCAGTGGTCTAGATGAGGGTGCGTAAAATCTCGTATGCTTGATCTAGATCAAGGACTTGTTTAAAAGAAACCCCTCCCCACCTTAACAAAACAACTCCGATGTGGTAGTATAGCCAAGAAAGGGGAAGGATTTCCCTCTCGATCTCCTCGACAGTGGGTGATGGGCTTAGACCCGACAGTGTTATGGAGGTCTATATTTTGAGTTTGATTGCTCCCGCAATCTGCTCGATTGATAACACTCCTCCATCTAATGAGAAAAGGGCGGGTAATCCAGATTCAAGCAGAATTTTGAACTCCTCAATCTCACTGACCTTCTTATCCAACACTACCTAATAAGCTTTGCTTTTTGACGTGACCTTGTGACAGGTGATGAATTCATTTTCTTTCCTTGCGGCTTCCCTTTGGTTAGGAATCTTAACCTCTCTTAAAGCTTCTTCAGTTTCCTTCCATAACTTTGAGACCAAGGTCCTTGATTCTTTAGCCTGAGGAGTGAATGTATGGAGAATTTGGTCAACTGCTAGGCCAACCTTTGCATCCAATTCTTGGGAATCCTTTAGAAACTGCAAGATTGGTTTCATGGTTGCAACTGTGACTATGATTCTCTTCCAATGAGTGGATATTAGCTTTTCAGTATCAGGAGGATTTTGGATCCTTTTGTTGTAGCTAATTCTTGTTGGAATTGGGACTCTCTTGTTTTCATGTTTTCTTCCAATTGACTCTTCCCTTGGAGAACGTTTGTAAGCTCGAAGCATAGCTTCCCAATCTCCTCATCGCAAGTCTGCAAAATAGACTTGATGTTCTTTCTTTTCTTGTTTAACCCTTTCTATCTCCACCTAGGCCTTCTGAAGATTGTCAGAGGCTTGAGATCGGACGCTATCCAATTCCTTCAACATGTCCTTTTATTTATCCATTTCTTGCAGCTCTTTTTGTAGTCCATCAAATACGATGTTCGTTCTAGCTATATCTATGTCTAGCCTTTTTTTCCTTTTTTGATGCTTTGTGTTTGTCTCACGTTCAACCACAATCTCACATTTCAATTTCTTTATCTTGGCATGAAGTTGATCCTTCTCACTCTTCGCTTCTTCGAGCAACTTAGTTGCTTCGCCTTGTTGATCCTATAACTGCCTTAGGTGGGTCATCTCCAAATCTTTTCCTTTTATTTTTTCTTGTAGCCTCTCCACCATGGATTTTATATTTTCCAACTCTTCCATGCACTTCTTCAACCTATTGTCCAACTTTTCATAGTCAGTGTAGACCACCTTCTGAGTTTCTTTGGCTAGCACTACTTTGTCACGCAGAAGAGTCTCACTTAAATTGAGGCCTAGGGCTTTGATTTCGTAATCTTTGAGCTGAATTTCTCCTTCTAGCTTGGATGTCAATGATCTCATGGAAGTGATCAACAAAGCATTCTACTCTTCATCAAAACAGGCTTCAATCTTCTGAGTTGTTGGTTTTTCCGCAGCCTTTACCTATAGTTTCTACTTTCTCGCTTTTTGGGCCTACTTTGTTGTGTCCATGTGACTCCAAAGACTCTATGGGGTGTCAATACTCTATGTGGTGATTGAAGCACCTAGAGGGAGACTAAAATAGGTGACCGAAGGAGAGGCTTTGGTTGTATGAGGTTGTAGAGAGGTGCAGGAAAGCGTTATCATGGAAAAAGGCGGGATGCCATGAGTGGATTGATAAGGAGGAACACCCATCGAAGTAAAAGGGGAAGTGGGCAAAATAAGACGTATTTTCCTGGTAGAAGATGAGGTTGAAAAAGCTAGCAGCATGGATGCATTAGTGTTTTTAATGGGTGCCCTTGATAGGGCAATTAAAGAATCAATCACATCCAGCATAGATGATGCTCGCTCGATGCATAGGGTTCATTATCAAAAATGGATGAGGGTTTGTTTAGAATGAGGAAATTGGAACCCATGGATGGAGGATTCTTTTTAGCAGATGAGGGGGAAGGAACAACTAAAAATATAGTAGAAGAAAGAGGGGTGGGTGCAAGACTTATTTGGGCCATCGAAGCTGAATATCCTAGCATAGCAGACTCCACCTCTTCTCATTTTCTCGATATTCCCAACTCACCCAAGCCTTGGACTCATCTCTTCTTCATAGGGACTGAACTAGTGGATTCAGATTCTTGGGTAACCATTCTCACTGAAGCTTGGGCTCTTGTTGTTGTAGCGGATCTCTTTGGGGACCGTTGGGTCCTTTTTCTCTTTGGTAGGGTGCTAGTGGAAGATATGATTTGTGAGCCCTTCTATTTTGACCCCTTTCCATTTCCTTTTCTTGTGTCAGGCTCTTGAGGCTGAAAGGTGTAGAGTGGCACTTCTTCCAGTCCAATCTCTAGATCGGATTCAAGATTACTATCATCGATTTCAACCTTAGTGTCGTAAAATTGGTTGAACTTCTCATCGTTCAGCCTGACATTTCCATACATGGCACTGAGGTTCTTGATTTCTCGTTGGTACCTCTAGAAATCCACCCTCTTTCTTTCCAACCATCCCAATTTCTTTAATTGTATGTTGAGAGATAAGCCCATCTAGATGCTTTGTAGGAACTCCACCACCCAAACATAGAAGTCGAGCTATGGTGACTAGTCAAATGGTTTAAAAGCTAGGTCAATGTAGACCTTCGTCTTCTCCTCGATCGATTTCATCCTTGACTTAAAGTACTCGCATCTCTCATGTTTTATAGTTGAAAGGTTTCTTATTGGATTGTACCTCCATGCACTACAAATGAGAACTAGACCTAGGCGAGCCAATTTGCTAGTAAGCACATCTTGTTCCTCCCTTTTCACAAGTGTTACCTAACTCTTGGAAATGGTAAGGGGGATCGGGTGAAGTGAATTTTTATGTCTCCCATTTCCATAGGCCTTATCAACAATAACTTCCTTACAGCATGCCTCCAAAGTGAAGGTCTCGTTTGTTACAAATTTAGGGAGCCTAAAAGGCTCCTCAATAAAACCATGAAATTTTATGAAGGAAAAGTTGGCTCCTAGAAAATAATCCACTAGGGTCTAGTGACTTTTCATCCATTCTAAGGCTTCAGGGGAAAATTGACCCAGAGGGTGAGGGGATAGATCTAAAAGTACTAGTTGTAGGAAATAGTCAACAAACAAGTAATAATCCTATGTCTTGGAAAGCACATGGGTTCAGACCGAAACTGGCTGGTACAACCCATTTGCATCAAACTTAAAGAGTGACAAATACCCTTTGAAAAATTTAGGGTTCTGATGTAAAATCAGGTGTGCCAAAAAATAATAATGTCTAAACCAAAAAGCGGTGTCATAATTTCTTAATTGATCTAGCATCCTTTTGGCCACTACATCAGCAAAATCAAAATAATTTTGGGTCTTCTCCTTCTTAAGCATGAAATCCAAGCCTATCAGAAATGCGTAAACCTTTTCATCATCTTCAAAGCCATAAATACAAGCCAACATTGTGAAAAAGACCTATATGTCTAGTTTGAACTTTTTGCGTACCAGAGGGAAGACAAGTTGATTTCCTTTCAACTTCTCATTTTTTTCATCCATATAAAAATTTAATTGTTTACCTCTGGTCCTCTAGAACTCTTCCATTTTTTTGTGTTTGAATCTTTCTACAGGCCAATTTACGGGGATGCACAGCATATCTCGAATGATCGTTGTGTTGATGGTAACCCTCAACCTGTTGCCATTAATAACCCCTATTTCTTTATCCAGCCTCTTGGTACATGCATCCATCAATTCTGGACATGGATGTATGGCAGGAAACATGAATTGTGGAAAACCACAATACCAGAGTTGTGTCACAAAGCATTTAGTTTCCCCATGGGAGATCATTCTCTACATGCTCCTTCCCTAAGAGTTTTAGGGTTTACATGCATCTTTGGGTCAAAAATATTGTTTGCAAAACATTTGACCACCTCCTGCTTCACGAGGTTTACCACAAGCTCACTAAGTGTTTTTAGAGAGGTGATATGTGTGGAGTAGGATCTGGGTAGGTGCATGAAGTTGGTCGCACTTTTGTGGCCAAATGGGAATAAAAATTTGAAAAGAGATAACACGAGGGCGTTATAACGTGCTTGCGTTATGTGATTTTAAAAGCAAAAAAAAAGTGAAATTTGTATCATTTGCTTTTTACTGTTTCTCAGCTCTGCCTGCAGCCAAAAACCTTCACTTTCACGCTCGCCTTCTAGGAGGAAGTATTTCTACAAATTTCATCAACAAGAGTTGGATTTTCTTTGCAAATATGGCACCACGACAATGAAGAGATGTGGGAGGTAAGTATTGTTTTCTAATTTTTTTGAATTTGTTAGTTTGAAATTGATTTTGTTTGTTTTAGGTTAGATTTGATTTTTTTTAAAAAAAATTGTAGGAAATCCTGCAAATCCTCAACGAGAAGAGGAGGCAAATCCTCAACAGCAAAATCCTCAACAAAATCAACCTCCCCCACCATTCTCTCAATACCCTCCTGGCACTCAAGAAAATTTGAGGAGTGAAATTGAGAACAATAGAAAACAACTTGAGGATCTTATCAGTAGGTTGAGTGATCCAAATGCTTCAACCACAGAAAGAATGTTTCTAGCAAATTCATTGAAAGATATGTTTAAAAATGTAGATGCAATCACCCAACAAATATCTGGATGGCAAGATAGGAGGCAGACCGCCAGGGCATATTATGCAGACAAATTATCATATAAACAAGTAAAAGATTTAAAAATTACTAAAGGTGATTTGTTCTCTCTATTCACTGACCCTAAAACAAATCAAAATCTTACCCTCAATGCAAAGAGGTTTCCTATTCATTGGTGCCACCACCAAGAGATTAAGAACCATTTTTATGAAAGATGGTATATGGTCTTTGATTACCCACCGTGCAATAATTGTGAAGTCCCCCAATATTTTCTTAGGAAACTATACAGTGAGTTTGTATTGAACCAAATCCCAAATTATTTTGATATGAGGGAGTTCCAGGGGAGAGGTGGGGGGTCACTCAGGATAGGCCCGGTGCACAGTCGGATCCTACATGGCAAGGGAGATGACCTCTCGCTAGGCCACCTCATGAGCAGATTGTGATGCCTGTCGTTGCGAAGAAGAGTGTCGACATAGAGACATTGCAGGCGATCACAACTTTGACCCAGAGTGTCATCCATCACACTAGCCCTATTGTACAATGCCATCCAGGGGAGTCTTCAGGTGGTGGCCTTCGAACCCATGTGTGTCAATCTTGTGGGGTGACTTGTTCATATGACCCTTTCAGCACTCAGGAGGGTGCTACGCAAGATCCATATGCTACTATATAGCCTGATCCATATGCATCTACAGGGATGCAAAGGATGAATGACATTTTGCATGATGCATATGGCATTGACACTAATTTAATTTATTAAATTTTGATTGTGAAATGCAAGATTAACTAATTTAGTTTTATTATTTTAATAAAATTGCAGGGTCACAGTGTAGAGACTGGATACACCAGTCATCCACCTACTTATTTTTGCAGTACACCTATCAATGGGGTATGTAACTAGTAAACAATTATAAATTTATTACATGTTAATAGCATTTTTTACGAATGGTATTTTAATATGTGATTTTGGATGTTGAATAGGGTAATGTTGGAGGTTTCAAGGAAACACCTCCTAGTGCCAGTAGATTTGATCAAACGTTCACGGAGGTAATATAGAATAAAGAGAACTTAACTAATGAATTCTAAGTTTAGTAGATTTGTGTAGTTTATATTCATATTGTTGGTTATGTTGCATTACACATCATTCAAACTCAAACCATTACTTCAAATTCGATAACTAATAATTAGAAATATATAGTTTAATACTTGTACTCAAAATTTTGTTCATTAGATCTCATACATTATAAGTCATCACGTGGATCGCTATTGTAACTTTTTTGTGATTGAATAATTTTTTGTTTTATTTTTAGATGTTGGTGACAGAAACACCGCCAAACATTACAAGGGAAATCGATATTGGTGTTTCCTCCACTATACAATCCTCGATGGCTTTGATAGGGGAGGTATGAGGCAAATTACTAAATTTCAATTTACATTCATTGTTATAGATGAACTAGTTCTAGTGAAAAATCAAACCATTATTGATTCATAGTTTAATTCCTATTTGGATGGTTTATACAGGGCTTGAGCATGCCTCAACATCGGCGTGCAAATATTTCCATCAAGGAGAGTGATCGTGAGATGGCCGTAAGTGATTATTTTGTTAAATATATCAATTTTTATAATGTAATTTCTATATATTAATGTCTTTACTTCTTATTGTAACAGTTAAAACTTCACCAAGAGCTAAACACTAGGAGGAGCAGCAGGAGCACTCCTCGAGCACAGCAGAAATGGGTGACAGACTTATTGCCATTGGATCGCCAAGCAAAGGGAAAGAAGATTGTATTTGAACCAGAGCATGGAGAGAAATGAATTTTGAATGTATAGAGCCCTTTGTTGTATGCCTACACGGCAATTTTGTACATATTTTGTATTGGATATATTTGAAATTGTATGCCTAAATGGCATTCTCGTAAGCCTATATGGTTATTTTGTAACTATATTTTATACTTATATCGACATATATTGATGTATGTGTACATGGCTATTTGCTTTTAATACAAATATTTTTTATTGATGGTGTCCATATTTGCATTATAAATTCATGGTTCAATAGATATGAGTTACGTGTATTCAAGTGTATACTTTACAACTTACGCACATATACTTTTTGACTTATGTGTGAACATTGAAAAGTGTGAAAATTTATGTGTGTGGAAGTCAAACGTAAGCCAAGTTTGCAATTCTTAGTTCTTGCATACTCGATCTTATGGACTTATTCCTTCCTAGCACATATTGTGAATATTTCTCATTTGGTGCAGAAGACAGATTCCTCATTTTTCAACCACTCATAGAAAAGAGATTGACAATAAGACTTTAACATTGGAACACTACTCCATACTTCTCTTGTCTAGACCATAAAGGATTGAAGATTATTAATTTGATGCATTGATAGTCCTAAGATGAGAATTTATATAACCATGCCTATTTTGAAACTTCGCATCTAATACTGCATCAACAAGAACTCAAGAAGTGTTGTATAAGAGTGTTAGGTTTGATAGGCCTTCTCTTCCCTAAGGGAGGAGAGCCTGCATCTTGAATTTTGAACAAAATTTTAAGAAGCAAACATTTTACCTAAAAGCTTCAAACGTAGATGACATATTTGGCTAAGTCTATCTTGAAAATTATCAATGTGTTCAAACTCTAAAGGAGATTCTCCCTGAAAAGGAAACTTTACCCTTTTTTCCCAAGGAAAGAAATTGCAATGTAAGTTGCATGATTTATCTTATTTCTTTCTCACAGTTCCTGGTCAATCATTCATGGCTCAGGATAGTTTCGTTCCAAGGCAAGGACACACAAAAAATCACTGAGATTCTTCTACGATCTGCAAGAAAAAGGTTTTGGCTCTTTCACAATGTAAATAATTATGTAACATTGTTTTCTTGTTTTCCTTCCACACAGAAAAATGTTCACACTTTTCAGATTGATCAATGATCAATAATGGCTTATTGTAAACACTTGACATTTTTATGTTTGAACTTTCATTTATAATTTTGTATCATGACATTTGAGTATCACTAATATTTTAATATTTGACTATGAAAGTGGTGGTGTATTTTTGCTATGTTATTTGACTATTAATATGGTGATGTATTTTGAACTTGATTACTACTGCAAATATGTATATATTTCTGATTTTTATATGTTTTTGTATTACTGAACCCAAAACAAACCCAACCCCAAAAAAAATTTCCCGAACCAGCAAACTAGGTTCTCGAACCCGAACCCGAACCCAAAACCGAACCGGTAAATTAGTAAAAAATAGATTTGTATAGTTTATATTCATAACGTTGATTACATTGCATTGCACATCTTTCAAACTCAAAGCATTGCTTGACATTTCATAACTAATAACTAGATGTTGATAGATGACAAAATTTCAATTACTATATAGTTTTTACAAAGTCAACCTAAGTAGTTATGCAATTACTTCACATTGCATAACTAATAACTAGTAGCAACTGCCAATTGCATTTGGTTGTCATGGCATTCTATGAGACCACATTTCTTTGAGGCATTTTTTCAAATAGTTCACTGCCCTGTCTATACTACCACATTTTTCATACATGTCTACCAAAGCATTTTGTCAAATAGTTCAAGTGTTTCCTTGTTGCTATGGCTGAAAGCCTAAAACAAAAGTGCTTTTGAACAAGCTATGGATGCTTGGAAAAAATCTATCAAAAGCATAATAGTAAGCAATATCATAGAAAAGGCGGTGAACTCTTTGAAAAAATGCCTCAAAGAAATAGGTCTCAGGCGGATGAACTGCAATCAGTGTCATGGCATCCATCACATGAGACCACATTTATTGGACATTTAAACACCTTGTCTATGCTACTACATTTATCATACATGTTTACCAAAGCATTTTATCAAACAGTTTGCTTTCTTGTTGCTATGGCTAAAATCCTAAAATAGGTGCTTCCAAAAGCTATGGATGCTTGGAAAAATCTATCAAAAGCATAATAGTAAGCAATATCATAGAAAAGGGTGAACTCTTTGAAAAATGCCTCAAAGAAATGAGGTCTCATGACATGATGAATTCCACATGAAAATCAAATGCTTTTGATTGTCATGGCATTCCATCACCATGAGACCATTTCTTTGAGGCGACCTAAACAGTTGTTACCTTGTCTATGCTACTACATTTATCATACATGTTTACCAAAGCATTTTATCATTTGCTTCTTGTTGCTATGGATGGAAATCTAAAATAGGTGCTTCCAAAAAAGCTATGGATGCTTGGAAAAAATCTATCAAAGCATACTAATAATCAATAGCATAGAAAAGGCGAGCAAACTGTTTGAAAAAAGCCTCAAAGAAATGTGGTCTCAATGGTGATGGAATGCCATGACAATCCATAGCAATTTTCTTGTCATGGCATTCGTCATGCCATTCCATCACCATGAAACCACATTTCTTTGAGGCATTTTTTCAAAGAGTTCACTGCCTTTTCTATGCTAACACATTTTTCATACATGTCTATCAAAGCATTTTATCAAGCAGTTGATTGCCTTGCTGCTATGGCTAAAAACCTAAAATAGGTGCTTTCGAACAAGCTATGGATGCTTGGAAAAAACCTATCAAAGCATAATAGTAAGCAACAAGCTGATGCAATACAAAGATTGCCAAACCACTCAACAACTCAGGGGACTCTTGTCCCAAACTCATCTTAGAGAAGATCAAACAAAATTTCAACATTTCATCAAAAATCTACTTTTCATCAACTCAAATTCTCTTATCATTCATCATTCATCCTTCCACAAATATGTATTCCAATTGACTCATTCAAAGAAAAAAACCATTTTAGAAAACTTTGATTCAATCAATTAGATCAACATGCATTTCAAAAACACCATTTTCAATAAGGCACTCTTCCATTCAATAAATTCATTCAACTTGTCCCAAATAGTCAATCCATCATTACAATTGGATTTCATACTTTTACCAAACCATCAAGCACTGTGAACATCATTATTACAACCAATACAAATCAGGAACTTGCTCTCTTAACTTTGTTCTGACTGAACTTACAATTTCATGTATTATTTTACACCAAGTCTCCTCACTATCCAACTGTCAAAACAACATATCTCACTTCTAAACCTTGTCCAAGACTCCATACATCCCTGACAACATTATCCCAAAATCAACTCACTGATCACTGTTAGGTCAGACTTCTATTCTCTGAGCAGTCGAGGCACTACTTCTCAATGAGACATTCATGCCCTAAATCGGGTAAACCAAACACACTAGTTTCAAAACCCAAGATCCAAAACACTTTTAAAGACCTCTTAATTCCCATGTCCTCATATCAAAAACTCAGAATAACTTATATTGAAGAAATAAGCAGTTTTTAGTCTGAAAGTTGTTAAAAAGGCTACTAAAATAGGCCTGATTTTCAAAGAAGACCCCCTTCAAACATTCCCAAAACATTTAAAACCTCAAATAAGTCATTAGACATAACACAAAACTCCCAATTTATCCATTTTCATGGATTAAAAGACTCTTTTTGACAGTATATTGACAAACCCTTGTTTATAGGGTGAAAAACTCAAAAATTAATGAGGGTTTCCTGTATAGGCTACATGAAAACCTCAAAACCTCTAGCCAACCATTGGAACATTTAAAAATACATCTAAAAAGGCATTTGGAAACATCTTCTAACCCATGCACTTGTTCTTTCTCCACTGTCATGCTGGAAACTATTCATTTTGACTGGAAAACTCAAAATTTCTTGTGTAGCAGCAGCTCCTTCAAGGTATTATTTATTTTTCCTCCACTCACAAACATCAAAACATAAAAAAATAACCTATCCCTAACCTACTCCACCAATCTACCTAACCTACATTGGTCGAGTAGTGTGGAAATGCCTTATAAGACTCTCAAAACTCAATGCACATGATTTCAGACCAAGCCATAAGAAGAATGCTCAAAGAAACATTAAATTTATTGGATTCCTTCCCAAATGGATGCAAAAAAATGGTGATTCCCCAACCTAATGGAAACAATCTAAATTTAAACCCTAAAGTCTTGCACAGTCAGTACAAATTAAGAAACAACTTAAAAACACATAAAATAAGCTAAAACAGAGAACTCTTTGTTAATTTAATTCTTCCAGAATACAATGATCTCTTTGCTCAGCCTTTACAATGCTTTTAAAGAAGTTTCCAACCATCAAATACCTCTTCATCTTCCTTGAATGACCTATGACTCGTCCTCTTCCTTGATTTTCTTTATTTTCTTGTTTTGTCTCTTCACATTCCTTTTTTTTATCTCTTTTACATATTTAGCATTTTGACAATATTACACTTTGTGCTTTTTCATGCCTTGATTACATTTAATTTTGGAATTACATGTACTTAAATACATTTTTGACAAATTAACCTTTTGAAGGCATCATGACCTAGGTGCTCTTGCACCACAAGCTATGGTCTCATGGTTTTTTTTCACATCAACGTGATTTGATTCACATGAAAATCAGCATGAACCAGATTTTGTATTATGGAGCTATATTAAGCTGCCACTTCGAAAACCAATGTAACAATGATACAAAATAATGTTTGAGACTACAAGAAGGCATCAAAATGGCTAGTGTACTAAACAAATTCTTATGATTTACGAATAATGTTGATAACTCTACTCAGTTGGCTTCTTTTTTTCAAAATCATACAAATTGAACCTTAGCATCAATAGACTTTGTATATCAAGCTACCACAATTCAAGTTACATTAGGCCCATATCACCGAGACACAGCCTAAACAATAGGAGGAATGGCCTATTTCAACATACTACACTCAAACCCTTAAGGGATTGATCTGATTGAACATAGCTCAGAGCAATTCTGCGTGTTTGGGTGCAAAAGAGAACCATGCCTAGTGTAAACATGCCTACTCAGATGTGTTGGAACAATCTGTTTGGTCACACGAGTTGCAGAACAAAAATTGCACCACCTTGCAACTTTCCACTGCTTGCATTTGACACTTTTTCCATCAACTGAAAACTGGACACCACGGGAAAACCACCCTGAGATAATGAAAATCGAGAGAGGTTATTGTAGAGGGGCTCAACGCGATCCCATAGGATCATATGAGAAGTTTCTAAGCATCACGGTGTCCGAGTATCCTCATGTTGAATTTTGTAGCCATTTTGCCCTTTAGACCCTTAAGGAATCGATCCGGTTGAACGTAGCTCGGAGCAATTCTACATGTTTGAGTGTGAAAGAGGACTATTCCTAGAGTAAACATGCCTATTTGAATGTGTTGGAATAGTCCATTTGGTCACATGAGTTGCAGAACGAAAATTGCACTACCTTGCAACTTTCCACTGCTTGCATTTGACATTTTTTCCATCAACTGAAAAATGGACACCACAGGAAAACCACTCTGAGATAATGAAAACCAAGAAAGGTTATTGTAGAAGGGCCCAACACGATCTCATAGGATCAGACGAGAAGTTTATAAGCATCACGGTATCCGAGTAACCTCATGTTGAAGTTTGCAGCCATTTTTCCCTTTGGACCCTTAAGGAATCGATTTGGTTGAACGTAGCTCGAAGTGATTCCGCGTGTTTGGGTGTGAAAGAGGACCATGCCTAGAATAAAAATTCCTATTCAGATGCATTGGAACAGTCCATTTGGTCACACGAGTTGCAGAACGAAAATTGCACCACTTTGCAACTTTCCACTGCTTCCATTTGACACTTTTTCCATCAACTAAAAACTGGACACTACGGGAAAACCACTCCGAGATAATGAAAACTGAGACAGGTTATTGTAGAGGGGCCCAACATGATCCCATAGGATTAGACGAGAAGTTTTTAAGCATCACAGTGTCCGAGTAACCTCATGTTGAAGTTTGCAGCTATTTTGCCCTTTAGACCCTTAAGGGATCGATCCGGTTGAACGTAGCTCAGAGTGATTCTGCGTGTTTGGGTATGAAAGAGAGTCATTCCTAGCATAAACATGCATATTCAGATGCGTTAGAACAGTCTTTTTGGTCACACGAGTTGCAAAACGAAAGTTGCACCACTTTGCAACTTTCCACTGCTTCCATTTGACACTTTTTCCATCAACTAAAAATTGGATACTACAAAAAAACAACTTTGAGATAACGAAAACTGAGAGAATTTATTTTAGAGGGGCCCAACATGATCTCATAGGATCAAATGAGAATTTTATAAGCATCACGGTATCCGAGTAACCTCATGTTGAAGTTTGCAGCCATTTTTCCCTTTGGACCCTTAAGGAATCGATTTGGTTGAACGTAGCTCGAAGTGATTCCGCGTGTTTGGGTGTGAAAGACGACCATGCTTAGCGTAAACATGCCTATTCAGACGCGTTGGAACAGTTTGTTTGGTCACACGAGTTGTAGAATGAAAATTGCACCACTTTGCAATTTTCCACTGCTTCCATTTGACACTTTTTCCATCAACTAAAAACTGGACACTACGGGAAAACCACTCCGAGATAATAAAAATCGAGAGAGGTTATTGTAGAGGGGCCCAACGCGATCTCATAGGATCATACGAGAATTTTTTAAGCATCACGGTGTTCGAGTAACCTCATGTTGAAGTTTGCAGCCATTTTTCCCTTTGGACCCTTAAGGGATCAATCTAGTTGAACGTAGCTCGGAGTGATTCCGCGTGTTTGGGTGTGAAAGAGGACCATTCCTAGCATAAACATGCCTATTTAGACGCGTTGGAACAGTCTGTTTGGTCACACGAGTTGCAAAATGAAAGTTGCACCACTTAGCAACTTTCCACTACTTCCATTGGACACTTTTTCCATCAACTGAAAACTGGACACTACAAAAAAACCACTCTAAGATAATGAAAACCGATAGACGTTATTGTAGAGGGGACCAACACAATCCCATAGGATCATACGAGAATTTTCTGAGCATCATAGTGTCCGAGTTACCTCATGCTAAAGTTTGTAGCCATTTTGCCCTTTGGTCCCTTAAGGGATCGATCTGGTTGAACGTAGCTCAAAGCGATTCCGGTCCGAAAGAAGACCATTCCTAGCATAAACATGTCTATTTAAATGCATTGGAATAGTCCATTTGGTCAGACGAGTTGGAGAACGAAAGTTGCACGACTTTGCAACTTTTCACAAGGCAAAAAGACACCTAACCTTCAAATCTTGCTTCCAATTTTTTACCAGACCTTGGTACACTTTATTCATCTTTATTTTTACATGAACAAAGCTAAAACACCTTCTTACAACACTATTTAATCAGATTTCACAATTGTTTGCACTAGAAGACCAAATTTGTTTGTAAGTGCTAAAACACTAAATCGGGTGTAACATGCAAACCACAATGAATCTTTACAGGATAAATACATTTTAGGGTACCCATTTTGGCCATTAAAAACATATATCATTTTTAGATACAATTATTTTGGAACACATGCCTGCTTCCCAACTTCTTTGCTTCTAAAGAACCCCAAATAGGTCATTTTAACAAAGAAAGTAGTCTTTAATCATCACCAAAATACCAAAAAACCTCAAATAGTCTTTTTCCATGTGTAAAAACTCTCAAATAAACAAGTTTCAAGATGGAAAATGCCCAGCAATACACAAAATCTATAAACCCTTGATTATAGGGTGAAAATCACAAAAATCGGTGAGGGTTTCAAGTATTTCACTCTAAGAAATCTCAAACACTCTAGCCAACACTTAGATCATGTCTTATTATGTCTAAAAATGATTTTAGAATCATTTCCCTAGACATGCATTCATTATTTCTTCCATACCCTACATAAAACCTCCATTTTTGGATGAAAAACTTAGATTTTGGCTCTGTAGTAGCAACTCCACCTTTGCATTCTTGACTTCCCTGCACAAAATGACTCAACCAAAACAATAAACTGATGAAGATAGGGATTGGAATCTTTCAACAAACACGTTTATATTAGTCCCAAGTAATTTGCAAAACCCCAAGTATCTATCTTGACAATTATCTCCTTTCAACTAGGTCTACTCTAGTAGCCATACAAACCATGTTTTGGGGCTTTATCACTTTATCTTCCCAAATGAATTCTCAAATAAATGATTTTTTTTGAAGGCATATCAACTAATGCAGAGCAGGGTGGAGGAATATAAATTCAGACTTAAGAACCAAGAAACCAACTTAGGTTCATATATCTAATCCAGCTTCCATAAGGTCAGCACTATAGTCTTCCAATTCACCATTGAACAACTAAAAGACCAATTCCTTAAAGAGAATTGTAAAAACATCCATCAATCATCCAAATAACATTCATACTTCATCAAAAATATAGATCCAAGCTTCCACCTAAGATTCATCTACCAAAGCTTAAAGAAACATCAAGGTATCATGCTCAAGGGCTACAAGAACTAGCCCAATTTTACAAACAAACCCACCTTTAAAATTCTTGTCATAACAAGATCTCCTAGACAGTCACAAATTGTGCTTCAAAACCACAAATTTTCTGGTCAAATACTCCGTACAAGTCTGCTAACCTGCTGCTCCAACAAATCCTCATTTTCCCTCCTGAAATCTAGGGTTTCTCAAGATCTTCACTCAAACAGCCACAATTCAAAAAACCAAAACATAAAACATGTTTCCCTAGGTCTTCTCAAACCTTCCAACCCTTCCTAAACTCAATCCCAACACAAATCCATGAAAAGACAACTTGAAACAAGCATTTTCACATAGAAACTTAACATTTTTTGCCTAAGCATCGTAAGAATTCGGACTTAAAGACACCCCCTCACCAAGAAAATTCATTCCACACCTAATATACATGCATGAAAGTCTTCCCACTGAGTCACATGGCTTTACAGTAGGTGGGAAGACAAAAATTACATTTTTTTAATCACAAAACAGTGATAAATCTGTTACACGGGCTGCTACAGAAAAATCAGTATTTCTCCCTCCAAAACGAATATTGGAAGCCTTAAATGGAAGAAAATGGAAGCTAATTCACAATAATACATTAAAACATGAATGAGAAATCCTTCTAAGAATGTACGGGTCTGTACAGGTGAAGGAAACTCTAAAAATATAGTAAAATCAGGAAATACAATGAAAAATTAGAAATAAAGCGTTGAAAACTCTGAATCAAACATTAACCAAACTTTTTATATTGAATAATTAGCCTTGAATGGACTTAAAATAGCAATTACAATGTCTCTTGACAACATGCTAACATGACATTGCAACCTCATATCCTACCAACCCAAATTGACTTAAAACACTTCCTAATGGTCCTTGTGACCTTATTACAACATTCTTCATAGACTACAAATCAAAATTTACCACTTGACCACCTTGTGGTCCCGATTTTCCTTGGTGCTCTTGCACCATAAACACCCTACTATAACCCTACTCCACTGATCTACAAGCCTAATTTAGTGGACTATGCTTTATTTCTTTACTTGACTCTCAAAACCTCAAATTGAAGGTTCCAAACTGAATTTTAGAAAATGTGCTCTAACAGTGGAAAAACTCAATGGATATTCTTCTAGATGGACTCAAAAGAAACCTAATTCTCTGTATTATCTTAATCTACAAAGGAAAAGGCCTAAATCTACTATACATGAGGTACAAAGCTAACAAAACTAAAAGAAAACATAGAAATTTATGAACAGGGAACTTTTATTGAGAGATTTCATTCAAATCAGAATTGAGATTTATCAAGATCATCAAAATAAGGATGTTTCATTTCTTTTTTGGCTAAGATTCTCTTTGATGGCTCAAAAATCAGCATTTTCTACAAGGAGGGACCAATCAATTTTTACTAGTTTAGTTACAGATAGGAAAAGGAAAAGAATAAAAAGAAATAGCTCATCCAAAATAGATGGAAGGCACTTACAAATAGGCATGGCAGTCTCTCAACTTAGTCATTCTTGGTCATACATCTTCACTAGGAGTTCCAAGATACCTATTGCACACAACACCTCTCATGAATAGAATTTCTTGAAATTCGAGATGCTCTTATAATGTCTACGTCATAGGTGGTCATGATAAGGTTAAATTAAAATGAATAACTTGAAATTGCCTCACCAAGCTTTGCACGCACTTTTGTAATGGCTTAAAATCATAATTGAGATTTTTTAAGATCATCACAATAAGGATGTTGCATTACTTTTCTGCTTGAGATTCTCTTGGATGGCTCATAAATCTTCATTTTATGCAAGGGGAAACCAATCAATGTTTACCTGGTTACATACAGATACACAAAGTAAAATAAGATGATAGCATTGGCATCAACCAAATTGACGTGGATACAAGTATAAATTAATAAGAATTGTTGTGCATATACTTACAAATTAATCCAATGAACCATCCGGGTCTGCTCTACTCTTTATTGTGTCAAGTATTGCCTCATGGTCAGACTAACAGACCTTCCACAAGGTCTTGTTCAAAGGTCTACCCTCATATTTGGTCAAACGAACATTGGATGCCACGACAAGGTTTGAGTAATGAAGAATCTTACGATGCATGTCAAATTCCTCAAACAACCAATGTTTAACACTCTTATGTGGGTACCTTCATTACGTTCAGTAACAACAAGCTGAGCCTATAGGATTATTCAATGTTTTCTCCATCTATAATTGGGGCTTCAATTTATTTTTGGCCTCAACACAACGACACAAGTAATAGTATGTACCCTCTTTGTTGTCTTCATCTGCAATAATTGCATAAACATGCCCTGCATTTATATGTGTGCAACATATCTCTTGAAATTAGTCAACATTATGAATACAGTACAAAGTAAGATAACAATATGGAATTTCAAATACTAAGCAAGTAGATATATTACCTGGTTGAACTAGATTTGATACATGGTCAAAGTCGACCGATGATTCCATCTGTGTTAGTTCCAATGCCATTGGAGGGCGATATGTGAAGTGGGCTAAGATAACTTGTCAACCATTTGTCAACCCACTCCCCTGCCTCATAATCATTCCAGGCTTGCATTGTACATGAAGAACAAAAGCATGCCATCTTACGTGTATCGATACTCCATGAACCTGCATTTGAGCTAAGGAAAGAGTGCAACTCACTCGATCCTGTTAGTGTACAACAATCCTCATATGGTGCAATGTTAATATCATCCATCAACCAAAAAAATCTATGAATTAAAGATGTACCTTCATTACCTAGACCCATCAAAGCATTACACCACTCGACGATTGATCTTGCATCTTTCAACTGTGCACTGTCTTTATACTTTAACTCTTCTCGTGCTAATTCTCTTTTCACGCATGCTCCTGCACCGTCATGCTCCCCCTTTCCATGTCCGGCCTCACAAAAGTTCCACATATGTTGAACACGTGTAGTGAGATGCATCTTGCACATCTAGTAGAACATGCGTGTGTTCTTGAACTATGTTGCACAGTTATCTGACCATATTATATGCCGACCATATGATATGCCCCTCTGATCCAAATGAATGTAGAACATCTAGAAGCAACCTTGCACGAACTCTGGAGAATGTGTGCGATCATCACTAATATAAAAGTGATACTCCCTCAATACCTTCCTTTGGTCCTCTGTACTATCAGCTGCATGAATGAATGCTATGTGCATAAATATCAAAGCCTGTGTGGAGTTGTAATACTATGACTGCACCTCACGTTGTGGTTGTAGAGTGTAGTTCTCTACAAAGTCAACCACTGATACTATACTTCCAAGTAGAAAGGTGTCCTTGCATAGCTTGAATTGTGTGTCCATCCATCCAGCTCTATGGGTATGCCATGCATACTCATACACTAGATTCTCACGAAACATGGACATAAAATGATACACTGGAATCTTCTCAACAACCAAATCACACCTTTTTGCTTGAGACCCATCTTTTGTAGCGTATGCCACTGTTTTATACTTCCCGAAATCTACTAGTTTATGCCCCACCTCATCTGTGCTTTCCATATGTTGACATACTTGCATTCGTTGCAAGCCACCACAACGCTCGCATGAACCATCCAAGCATGTTCTCATGTAGAATATTTGGCCATCCTCTATTTGACATAAAAAATTTGATAATAACTCTCTTGAATATTTTGGTGGGGCTTCTATGCCACAATCCTGCAAAACATCATTAGTATGCAAATCTAAACATATAGAACGACAAACATCATAATGGTTAGCGAATTCAATATGTAGTCTACAGCAACAAGTAGTGCATGTGTGATTTATCTTGACATAAAAAGGTTTAAGAATTTCAAATAATCTTTGAGAAATACTAATTTGAGGATAAGCATTTTGAAATTTATGAAAAAATTGGGTTTGAGTCATATCCAAAAAATGCTTTGGATGTGGCTCATAGTTTCGACTACCAATTCTCCTTCTTATGACATCCCTTTGATTCGGAGATTGCCTTGTATTATTCTTCCAATAATCTTCAATTAGTGTTCTCAATGCTTCAACAACTTTTTTATCTTTGTGTGGCAGTCTCCCTGAGAATTCCCATAATTCATTTGAATTGGTGCCCTCAATTCTTTGCCACCTTTGAATGGCTTTTGATAAAGTATTTATACTAATTCCCATTTGTTCACTTGTCTTTTTAATGAGGCGAGATCTATTTGTTTGATAGCTTACCAAAGTCAATGTAATGACATGTCAAGTGACATTACTATCCTTTGAGCATGAGGTCTTACCCACATTGTCATAAGCATCCATTAGATTCTTCACAATAGTGTTTTCACTTGATGCATTCAATGTTCTCAACCCAAGAGTTTTCATGATTTTTCTATACTATAAACGCCGCATCATTTGAACAAATATTTGACATCTTGCGGTCTCATTTAGCCTTTCAAAGAACATTTTCCAAATCTTATCAGCATATCTTCTAGAAGTGCATTATGGAATCTTACCTTCCATGTGTTGCAAAATATCCTCATCAATATTAATCAAAAACTTTGGCTTTCTACGCAAAATTCTAGGTGGTGTTCTCTTAGGTACATACATCTCAACATTATCAATTTCATCAATATTGAATTGATGTGGGCTAGATTGCATACCTTCAATTGAGGGTGGAATAGAAGACATACCTTGAGGTTCACATGGGGATGATGGCATACCTTGTTCGTCAACTCCGAGTGATTATGTAGTCTCAACTTCAGATGTGGTGGATGGTGTCCAACCATACTCACTTGTGGTAGATGGTGTCCCTCCATATTCGCTTGTGCTTAATGGTTTCCCTTCGTATTCACTTGCAGTAGAGGGTGTGTCTCCAACTACGGTATCTGCATCTCCCCTAGCATGACTCTTTTGCATTCTTTCCCTTTGTGCTGTCAATTTCTTCTCTTTTTGATGGTTGAGGTTCCTCTACAACTGGATTGTTTTCATCAATCGTTCCCAATTTCTAATTTTCACAATATTCCCTCCTTCATTTTTTCTCTTTATGTCTCAAGGCTTGGATCTGATCATCTGTTAGTTTTTTCCTTTTAACAGTTCATTTCTTTGGCATGACAAATAATTTTACCTGTACAAAAAGTGCTAAGTTGTCAAATTAACTAATTGAAAACTTTGGAAGCATAACTCAATGAAATCTTTGGAAGCATACACATAAATTCTATTGACAACGTAACGTTGTAACATGACAAACTGGTGCAGGAGAATATGTAGAAACAGCGAAAAGAATGTTGATAAGTGCTTGGGAGCAGTCTCATTTGTGATGCCACAGTTGTGTCTATGCTTGGTAATGTTTTGAAGGTAGATTGTGAAAGATTTGATTATTTGGGCATATGTTTCCAATATATGGCAATGGTGTCTTGAATGCAAAGTAGTCAGAGTGTGTCTATACTGATATATTGGAATATTACAATCAAAACATGATGAAATTGGTATCTTAAAGGTCTGGTGACAGTGTTAAACTAATGTTGATTCTTGTTGTTACAAATGGTGTTTAAGTGAAAATAGGATGATGGATGTGTTGATTTGAGCAAAGATATCTTAAATGGTTGGGATGATGTTTGACTGCAGGTCTAAGGAATAGAGGTGTTTGATTGTTTTTTCCTTGAAGGGGTAAGTTAAGTTGATGAGTGATTGTTGTATTGTTTGCCAAGCCACAAGAACAAAGTTGAAAGAAAGTTGATTCTAAAAATGGTTTGCTATATGGAGATGGTGAATTGGCTATTGATAGCCTTATAACTTGAAATGGAATAAATGGATTTTGGTTGAATGAAAAGTAGTTTTGAATGAATTTGAAAAAGTTTGTATAAATTGATCTTCTCCGGATTTTATTTGGGAAGGAAGTTCCCTAAAGAAATGATGTTGTTAGTGGCTTGGCAATATGATATTGCATCACAAACAAACAATTTGATCAACATGGAATAAGCAAAACAACAAAAATGAAAGTAAACCATAATAGAATAAAAGAAAATGTACAAAGATTTCACATACCTAAATAAGAAAAGTTTCAAATAGATGGAGTTCTACCCATTTATGCGGCTTTGCTTCTTCTTCCCTCAAACTCCTCAAAAATTTGAATTTTTCAAAAGTTTGTTCCCCTCCAAACTTCAATTGCATATCAGTTATCACTGTAATTCAACCTTGAATTGATATTATATGCCTTTCAACATGAAAACTTTGCTATTTCAT
>VDFB02022179.1:0-108399 GCA_007258455.2 Sequoia sempervirens
GGAACTGATAAAAAAACCCCAACTCTTACATATCAAAAATTCTACCCAAAACCCAACTTACATAAACTTGTTTAATTTAGCAATTTCCACAAATTCAGACTTCCACTCTACACCTCCAGCCGCTAGCAACCCAAAGAATTTCTTTAGAAATTCAACCGCAATCACCACTAGCATCTGATGTCTCATCAAACTTGGCTGATGCAAATCTAGGAGGAATGAGAAGATCTTCACCATCTCTTCCATTTGAAACTACTCCATGTCATAAGGCCTCAGACAACCCTTTCCTTCAATCACCAAACTCAAAACCTCTTCCACTCCCTCCACCAAGTTCTCTCAAAACATTTTAACTAGCAAATTTTTTGCTTCTACCTTTGAAACTTTACTATCCAGGCGCGATGTCAGGAATTGAGAGGAGATGTGAAAATTGTCCCTCCCATACTTCGAGCACTCCAAATGACCAGAGCCCAAAACCATTTTCATGTCCGCCACCACCAACTAGTCATTATTTAGCAAATTTCACTTTAATCTCTGGTTAGTAACATCCCTGAATGTCACTTGCCTCATTAACGACCTCAAAGAAATTAGAATATCAGGCCCAAAACACATAAGGCTCACCACAAAGACCTCAATAATAAATTTTGAAGCCTTCGCCATGAGCCAACCAACAATGATTGCACCTGCCAGAGATGAGAGAAGAATACACACATACGCCACTTCCGTCTGCAAAGAAAGTTGTTCACCAAAATAAGGTTGGCTTACAATAAATAGAAAATGCGAAACACAAGGCCGCCATCGCTAGCCACGAATGGTACCCCGTCCCACGTGCAAGTTGTCCTTGCATAGGGGAGAGAAACCTTCACCATAAAAAGCATTCATGTCAATGCGTTGGAGAGGGAGCCATAGTTGTCCTCCTATGCGAACCGTATATCGTGCGATATGACATGCCTTATCCCATATTTCAAATGTGAGTGCCTACTCAACACTCCAAGCACCATCACCCATCCACCGTGGCATCAAATGCCATCTCCCTCTGCTAGCATGGATGGATGCCCACCCATCCTCCCACATTTTTCTTCTTTAATCTATTGTGATGAACTAATCAATCAAATACAAATTTCTATGTCAAGAGAGAATTATAGTAAATATACATATCTAATTATATGTGTATATTTTGGCATTTCTCAAACTTTTATTTCCAGATATAGATATTTCTGAATATTTATTTCTCCTATGATAAAATAAAATAATTATTGAGGTATGTGATAAAGTATATCATAAATCCCTTTAAAAGAGCATATAAAGATCAAATATTCATACATAACATATATGTTATCTCCTCAATTATCTTATAAAAATGGCATTTGATTAGATCACCATCCATCCTATAACTAAAAAATGAAATAGGAGATTTACATGATAGAGAAATATACTCTAAATAAAAACTATATGAATTCATAGATTAAATGACATTTGCAGTTTTTGAAATAATTCAATTATTTTTTTTATAGAGGTTAGCATTCCCTCTAATTTAAATATACATTTTTGGAAGGTAGGTGGATAATTTTAAATCAATTAAACTATTAAAATTATATAATTGCATATGCTAATGAGCTTACAAGGGGATTTTTTAGGAGAAAAGGAGAAAGATGGCATTGGTACACTCTTTCTAGATGTATAAAAGCTTATCAAGTGGATTCTCATCATAAATGCAAATATGCATGTAACAATGATATAGATATAAATACTTTCTCTTATATAGATATAAATTAGAAAATAATTGAATAACTAGGTCCAAATTTTATCATTGATTGATATTTTACTAATTAAATACATCAAAAACATAAGGAAATGGTACATAAGAATTTGAAATTCTTGGAGGGTCAAATAACTCGATATGATTTTTTAGAGCTCGGTTTGACATATTCAACACTGAGAATAATATAAAAGAATCCAATTATATTTTTAATAGTAATGAAACTCTTTCTACACAATAATTGATCTTAGAAAGTATGGTTTAAGTTGGTTTTCTAATAGAGGGTAAGCAAAATTTTATGCCAAATTAGATGGTGAAATCCCTTTTGTGTAGTTAGATAGATGTCTACAAAACAAGATTGAATTAAAAGAGGGCAATTATTTTTCTTCATTAGTCTATTATGATGTACTAGTCAATCAAATACAAAATTCTATGTCAAGAGAGAATTATGGTAAATATGTATCTATACATTTTTGCATTTCATAAACTTTGATTGGATATAGGTAGTGCTTAAAATCTATTTATCCTAGTATAAAATAAAATAGTTATTGAGATATGAGGTAAAATGCATCATAAATCCCTTTAAATGAGCACATAAAGATCAAATATTCATACATAACATATATGTTATCTCCTTGATTAACTTATCAAGGATGACATTTGATTAGATCACCATCAATCCAATAACCAAAAAATGAAACAAGAAACATTCACATGATTTGAGATATTTGGAAAGAAAAAACTATACAACATTATTTTCTAACTAGAATTCATAGATTTGGCATTTACAATTTTTCAAATAATTCAATTATTTTTGTTTATAGATGTTAGCATTCTCTCTAGTTCAAATGTACATTTTTTGAAGGTAGGTGGATAACTTTAAATCAATTAAACTAGATACAAATTATAGAATTTTCACAAGGGTATTTTTAAGGAGGAGACAATTTGAGAAAGATGGCATTGGTACACTCTTTATAGATGTATGAAAATTGATCAAGAAGATTCTCTCATAAATGTAAATATGAATGCAACAATGATATGGAGTACAAATACTTTCCCCTATAGTTGTATTTGTTTTTGTTTCATATAAGATACACACACCAACCATATATACAAAACTCAAGCTTTCAATAAACTAAATGCAATTATCATATAGCAACATGCTCTACAATTTTTCTTATTTAACAAATAAAATTCTTAGAATGCACCCTATCACTGAGATAACCTTCATGTATCTAACCAATTTTTTAAAAATGGATTAGTTATAATAAGTAATTTTTCCACCAATGATATATCTTTCATTTAGTGGTGATGATTCATCTTTATTTGAAATTTTGATATGTTTAAATTTGATGTTTGATTAAAAAAGGTAAAATCAACAAACATAAATGATTGATATAATTGGAATAAAATGTACAATAAATTTGAATGGACCAAAACCTTTAAATTTTAAGATGCATGATTATTCTCTAATATTGTTATTAATTTTTTGTTTTGTTTTGTTTTTTTTTTTCTCAAATCCCATTTTCATTGAATAGATCAAACACATATACCATTTAAATACACATTGAATTTTTAATTTTTTTCCCATTCTCATATTTCTCTTTTCCACCACATCATATCTAGGGAATGATACTTTTTTTTTGTTTCTCAAGGGGATACATTTTAACAAGTAGATTTTAAATTCTCAACTACAAGAAAAGTCTATGAGTTGTTAAAAGAACCCTTAGAACATAATATTATATATTAAGTATAAGTTTCATAGCAGGCTGCATAGCAAGGATACCTACCATAAGATAATTTTGCCACTAGAAAATTGAGTGAGCTTTTCTTTGTTATTTGCATAGTAAGAATGTTGTTGTAATTTCTAGTAAGGTAGCACCCTTTAAAATGCAATGATTCTAATATGTGAAAAATACTATTTATATTTAGTTTACTATTGAAAATAAAATATTTCTTAAAAAAAATTATAATAAACTTCAAATAAAAACTTCATATTACTTTAAATATACATTTTTTGAAGGTAGATGGATAAATTTAAATCAATTAAACTATAAAAATTATATAATTACATATGCCAATGAGCTTATACGAGGATTGTTTAGGAGACAGAGAAAGATGACATTGGTACACACTTTCTAGATGTATATAAACTGATCAAGTGGATTCTCATCATAAATGTAAATATTCATGCAACAATAATATAGATATAAATATTTTCTCTTATAGTTGTATGGTTTTTGTTTCATATAAGATACACACAAATTATATATACAAAACTCAAACTTTCAATAAACTAAATGCAATTAGCATATAGCAACATGCTCTATAATTTTAATATTTAACAGATAAAAATAGTAGAATGCACCCCATTACTGCGATAATCTTCATGTATCTAACCAAAATTTTAAGAATGGATTAATACTCATGCATAAATAATTTTCCCATCAATGATATATTTCTCATTTAGTGGCAAGGATATGATCTTTATTTGAAATTTTCATATGTTTAAATTTGATATTTGATGAAAGAAAAAGATAAACCAACAAAAATAAATGATTGAAATAGCTGAAAGAAAATGTCCTTTGAATTTTAAGATGCATGATTATCCTCTAATATTTTCTTTAAAAAGTTATTATAATCTTTGATTTTTGGGCTGATCTTTGATTATCTTTTCACTTTTTCTCAGATCCCATTTTCATTGAATAGATGAAACACATATACCATTTAAGTACACATTGATTTTTTTTGTGTTTTTACCCTTCTCAAATGTTTCTTTTCCACCACATCATATCCATAGAATGATATTTTTTTGTTTCTCAAGGGGATACATTTTAACAAGTAGATTTTAAATTCTCAACCGCAAGAAAAGTCTGTGAGTTGTCAAAAGAACGCTTAGAACATAATATTATATATCAAGTGTAAGTTTCATTGCAGGTTACATAGCAAGGATACCTTAAGATAATTCTGCCACTAGAAAATTGAGTGAGCTTTTCTTTGTTATTTGCATAGTAAGAATGTTGTGGTAATTTCTAGTGAGGTAGCACCCTTTAAAATGTATTGATTCTAATATGTGAAAAATACTATTTATATATAGTTTGCTTTTGAAAATAAAATATTTATAAAAAAAATATATAACAAACTTTAAATAAAAAACTTCATATTACTTACCCAAAGACCAGAATTCTCTTTTCGTTTGAAAGAATCGAACGATTCCAATCTAGATAACAATAACCCAATAATCGTGGAAGTCTAACAAAAACAGAAAGGTGGATGCATTGGAAAATGCAATACAGCGTAAGAAAACAGTTCTATAATAGCGAGGCTGAAAGGAGTTTAGATACATGTTTTGTGCAACAGCGTCAGCCAGATTAATATTCTGAGCGGAAGGATTTAGGCATGCCATGAAAATGGCGTCGTGTGGATTTATCCGTGGCAATCCAGAGGGCAAACAAACATGGCAACTGTACCCTGCACCACAAGGAAAACTATTCAACCCGTTTCTGACTATCCTTCTGAAGAACCTTCCTTGCGTAACATAGTTCCTATCAAAACGATATAAATGTCGTTCTGTAGGAGCACTTGCATACCGGGTTATGTCCAGCCAATTTGGATGATGTTGATTGGGTGCCTGATGCGTCTTCAACCCGTCAATATATTCCCAAAAATCTTCAATCCCCATGTTAAAATCTTGAAGTAATTCCAATGGCAAAATTAAGGTCTTAATAAGACTTGGTCCCGCCATCATCAACTCACCTTCTGTCAAGATAATTCAAGGATAAGGGGGAGATGAGTTGGTTTGGGACATTGCATTGCTTTGAATTTAAATCAATGGAGTGCTCCCTAGAAACTGAAGCTGAAAGGTCGCAGTTTTTGTATTCTTATCGGTTACTATAATAAGTTGATATTAAGTACTGCTATTTTACATAATGAGTTTATTAATGATTATGATATTTACTTTCGATAAAATGAAGTATCAATTCTATGATGATAAGTTGGAGGAATTTTTCTGCTATTAGAAAATATGTATTTAAGTAGTTTTTCTTCGTACATACAAAATTTTAAATTGAAATAGCTTGCATCTAATACATATAGATATAATTTATCTTTTTATGATTCTTAAACATCTTTTTACTCTTTAAATTTTAAAACTATAAATACTTTTTCAAAATTTAATAATTTTGAGGAGACAATGTGTTATATCCATCATAGGGCTAATATTTCCATTGTGTCATCTCTAGATGAGATGAGTGGTGAGGGCCAAGAAAAATACATGGATTACACCTATGGAAGAGACCAATGGATGACACATGGAGGAAAGTGAGTGACTTTGAATCTAAAAATGGAATTAAAACTTTGGTTAATTAGAACAAACTTTTTGGTCGAGCTCATGATAGGACATATAGGCTAGTTCTATGATAATGATGATGATATGGTGATGATGATATGATGATGATAAATATGCATGTGTATGATGGATGTTTATGTAAAAAATGATTATGATGAATGATTTTGATTATAATACACATGTTATGATTATGATACATGCTAATAGTTGTGAATGCAGGATATGTAGCAAAATCAATCTTCACCAAGGATCAAATATCAAAATGAAACCTATAAATGGGAGTTGTAATGAAAACGATATGCAAGATGCATGACATGTCAAAAAGACACTTTGTTACATTGAAGAGAAACCCTAGCAAGTGGATATCATGCACTGGAGAATGAAAACCAAATGCCTATTTGTATCATTTACCTCCTTTCATGGACTTTGACACAACACACTCATGACATACAAATAAAATAACCGCGTCTCATTCCAAGCTTCTCTAAGTTCATTAAGATATAGGATTTCATCGAGAAAATGAGAAACAAAGTATAAAATCAAGAAAGAAAAAGGAGAAAAAAATGCCAAAAGAAATCAACAACCAACATATCACTTGCCAAAAGATAAGCTCGGTTTTGATAGATAGGACCCATTGTAGGAAGAATACATCCATTAAGGTCTTAGTTTGTTTTGATACTACCCATTGTATGAAAGATATTTATGATAAGGCATTAAAATATTTTGATAATAGTAGTGAAAGATAAGAAATAAGCTATGCAAACTATAGACTTAGTTCAACTATTGAGATTTATTTTTCTTCTAATTTGCATGAAAGTGCAATGTTTTTTCAATGTGTAAATATGCATGTCATCTCAATATAATCAAAAGAAACCAAACCAAAACCTAGGTCAAGGGAAATGACATGCTCAATTAGGTAAGGAATACTTGTTGGACACCAGGAACACTGAGAGGGGGGGATGAATCAGTGTTCAATAATATTTGACTTTCAAATCAGATCTAAAACTATCAATGGCAATAATTGAACTTAAAACAACATTCATAACATATAGACAAAGGGAAACAAGCAATCACATTAATGAGCACCATAACACCAAAAAAAATTTACGTGGAAACCCTGTTAGGGGAAAAACCACGGCGGAGATTAATCCACAATGTATACTCTATTAAAAGTATGATAAAAGAGGGGAATGTACTTGCATTCAAGCGCACTGCCTAGAGCTCATTGCTCAAGAGAGAAAGGTTCACTACCTTAGAAAGTATAATGAAAATTACAAAAAAAAAATTGAACTGAGAATACAACATCTACAAATGCCTAGATTCAGTTCCAATGAAGCTCATAATCAGATTCTGGATCTTTTTACTAGTTCACACTTCTTCTCTGCTCTGTTATGTTCTGCTTAGCATACAAAACTTTTTTTTCCCTCAAATAACTAATCTTTCCTTTTTCGCTCTCTTCTTGATACACATACACTTCTATCTCTACCACAACTACATCACCTTCAAAATTATTTTTCAATCTCCTTGATAAACCTGCTAATCAAGAATTCATTGTATGTTTGCTTCACAATATTCTTGCATATGTTGGCTCAAATCATTAATTAGAGCTGATGTGTACCGACAAAAGTTGGCTAGACTATAGTAGGGACCCAAAACAAAGTTCCAAACATAAGAAATAACTAAATACATGCTCCACATACATCTGAGATATGCCATATAAAACATGTCGGCCAAAATGAGAGAATAAACCATGAACCAGACTATCGAACCTCTTAACTCGAACTCCGACTAATGTAACACCACAAAACTCACTAGTAGGACAATATACATGCTAGGAAGGATTCCTTGGAGATACACACCACAAAATAATGATCCGGTGAAGTGATCAAATTAGCTTATCAACTGGATGTTCTACTCTTCATTCTTTCTGATGGTAGATTACAAAATCTTACTTCCCTTTCCAGTAGGAGCAATGCTAACACTGCAGACCATACTGCTTACTCCAATTGCCATCAATTACAACACAAGTAGCCAAAAATAATCTCTCAAATCCATATGCCAACAATCTCCCCCTTTGGCATTGATGGCAACACTTAGTGAAAAATTTACTAAGTGTCAAAACCAAGACTACTGCTCCCCCTTTTGATGTCAAGTAATTTTTCATTGCATTCTCTTCCCCTTTGACATGAATGACAAATATTCTATTTATTCTACTCTCCTTGTAATTTTTTACTATAATTCTCTTCTTATTCTATCCCATTTGCAAAATAGAGAGTTGGATCAAAATTTGAGAAATTGTTGCAAAAATTAGAAGATTATTTTATACTTAGCTTTAATTTGTAGAAGGAATTTCTTCCAAGAGTCTGCCACAATCCCAATAGCTATAATCAGTTTGTTATTCTCTGATATCCTATATATAATATGGACAAGGGATTTAGGATTGGTGATTGCTTCTTCCAGCTTTTCTCCTATCTATAGTGCTTCAATCATTTGCTCTAGTCTACCTTCAGTCAAGGCTTTTACTCTCCAGAAGGTGTCCATGAGAGTATTTCTAGTAAAGTGAACCTTTGGATTGTCAGCCTACATATCATGAACCTTTTTCTCAACCTTTCCATCCTTATCCAAAAACATACTGTAGTCTTGACCAATTCTGATAAGCTCTTTTTCAATTTGCTCCAACTTATCCTTGTACTTGCCAACCACATGAGGCCACCTTAGATAGTAATTAAAGACTTTATTGGATAAATCAATGCACTATCTTAGCACATTCATTTTCTTCTTTAGGTTAGCAAGAGATAGCCTAAGCTGCATCTTCAAATGGGAAATTATTTCCTCCTCTTTCCTATTTAGAGGCACAGATTCCATAGCCTCCTTAACATACTCAATCAGTTCTTTTGGGAGAACATCTTGCAGACTCTCCAATTCAATATTGTTATCAGAAAAGAATCTTCCTAAAGTGTTCTCAATGAGATCCCGCTCATAAGATGGTACATTCAACCATATGCTAGATATCTTTTGCATCCCATCTTCATCCTGAATATTTTGCATTATCTTTGATTTGAACAAAGCACCTTCCTCATCACTATCTTCATCTATTATTACTTTTGGTTCACCTAGTTTTGGTTGATCTCTAGGAGTATATTCATCAGAGTCTTCACCCACTAAATCCACAACCAACTGTCCTTTCCCTTTTTCTTCAACTTTTTTTGACTTGGGTGCCAGAGGAGTGATAGCAGGGTATGTACAAGATCATCATGGAAAAATAGGCCCTTAAGTGGCAAAAAATTCAGAAAAATCAAAGTTAGGAAACTTGACATAAAAATTTGAATAAGCTATCTATATTATTTAAAAAATATGTAAGAATAGAATCTTTAGAAAATTGAATGTAGTTTCTAAACTATTAGTTTTATTTTTATTTTTTAAAATCTATTTGGTGAAAATTTGAAATGTAAATGCAGTAGTACTTAAATTTTAGGGAAAATATAAGAAGTAGGTGTCTGTCTTACCACCTTAACCACAATAAAATGATCATTTTTTTTATAAGATTTTTTACATAACTAGAGGACTCGTGTTCGGATGTGATGCATATTTTTTTGTAATTTTTTTCCAAGTAAATAATTAATTATGATTTTTTTATTACAAATTTTTAAAAATATAAAAACTCGTATGTCTGACCACCTTAACTTGGTCAAAACTTCATGAAATTTATTTTTTCTTTTTTTAATCCTATAGTATGCGAAGCATAGAATGTGATGCATGTTTTGGATTCCAAAAATGTGATACCGTTTGAAAGCTATAGATGTTTTTCAATCAGCCTATCAATCGGAACTTTAGTCATGATTCAAATAGAAAATGAATAATAATTATTTATTAAATTCAAAGTAAAGCATAATTTATATTGGTGGAAAGTTGAGAATCTCCTTTAAAAACCTTTTTCCTTTAATCAATTTTGGATTAAAAAAAAGTCGTCAACCACATACCCTACAAATACCCATCATATCACCACTTTTTGGCCCATCATGATCCTGCACATACCCACCAGCCAAATCTCTTCCTCTCTTCTGCTTTTTCTCTGTCTTTCTAGAGGATGGTCCAACTTTAGTTATTTTTACCAAAAGAAGGATAACACTTACACCAAACTTTTTCAACACCTTTCTAAAGAATTTTTTATAGACTCGTTCCCCATTTTCAAAAGAGTTGTTATTCTCAAAGATTTTCTTATTGACCGGTATATTTTCTTTCCATAGCACATTATCATTCAAAAGTAAGAAATTTAGAAAATACACCATAATGCATATTGCAAGGGTGCCAAACCTAAAGGAGTAGTCAATATCCTTCGTTAATTGTAAATTATTCATCAGTTGATCCTTCATTAGACTACATAGGTCAAAGTATTCATTTTCTATTATCATTTTTTGAGTGATATATACAACACCTACCGAGGTTGATGCTTCTCAGTTTCTAAAGAAGATGTTATATGAGATTCCATGTGCAACATACCTTTTCAATGAATCTTTAATCGATGCAAATATCAGAGCCCTCTGATCTCCCCTTATTCTGGTTAGGGCTTTGACCTCAACATTTTGAATCAATTTCTTCTTTAGAATATTACCAACATTGCACAGACCTATTAGATTATTGATTACATCTTTAGAGATTCGATAGGGTTTATCTAAAGTAAGGATATCTCTGTCCAATCTATTGAAGATAAACTAAATCACTTCCACATTGACGAAATGAGGGAATTCATTCCAGATATCCAAATTCTTATGATTCGATCCTTCAAGCTTCCTTAATTCAATGAGAGACAACAAATTTATTTCATCCCTAACTTTTTTTACTGCTATACTCATCCAGAGTTACTATTCCTTTGGTTTGTTTTATTTTTCATGTCGAGCAGGGTTCTACTAATCGCCAAATAGATAAAAAATTAATAAGCAACAAAAATACCTAAATAATTCACCCCTAAATTGACCTTTCACACCTTTAGAATTTTGCTGAAAGGCTCTCCAACTACTCTCTTTCAATGTACAATGATGAATTAGGGTTCCAAATGCCCTTTTATAACTTTGCATACTTAACTTCTTGCCACACTAAATGCATTTCCCTAGAAGTTTCGGTTACTTTGCAAACTTAGACAACAAGCAAAGAATTTGACTACGGATCTATACCATTTCATCTGACTGAACAGATGATTAATAATACTTTCAACAATGAATAACACAACAACTAACGACATCCTGCAATTCGGTGCCAACTATATCACAGCGAGAGAAGAGATTTTCATGAAAAACTCCTCCTAGGCCATTGGCCAGAAGTCAATTGCCGAAAGAGTTACCGAAGGGAGCTTCTGGTACATCCTTGTTTCCTTCATCAGATTCACTTTTCTTTACCCATATTTTCTTCATTTGATCTCTTATCTCTTCCACAAATGCTTTTTCTTTTCCTTTATTGTCTTTCTATGAATTTCTTCCTTGATAAACCAGACCTCTTTTGTTCATGTTTCTATTCCTGCAAAATCTTGCAATGTACCCAAAATTGTTACAATTGTAGCATACAAGATTTTTTAGTCTATACCATCCATTCCATTAATTTCCTCCTTACCTGCATTCATTAGCAACATGTACAAATCTTCCACAGTTATAACATTTAATGTTACTTGCACTAACACACATACTTTTGCATTCTAATGCCTTATGACCAAAACTTTTGCATTTAAAGCACTGACTAGAAAATGATGGAGTACTAGGGTTTATCTTTTGTCTACACTGAGAAGCCATATGTACAAATTTATTGCAAGCAAAGTAGTATCCATTAAATTTTTGAGCATTGGGTTGCCTTAATGGATGTCTTATGCCTTTGTTCTTTTTTTCAAGGTTCCTCTATTTAGATTCAGAACTTTCACCCTTCTCATATCCAAGACCTCGCTTGTCATTTATATCCTTTTGTCCTTTGGTTATCTCATCAACCCTAGCAGAGCTTATCCTGAATTTCTCCTTGAATTCATTTGCAGTAGCAAGCTCATTTTTTAGGATAACTACCTGTCTCTCAAGCTCTTGTTCATTGTTTCTGGATTGTTGTAATTCAATTTCCAACTGAATGAACCCACTATTAATTCTACTACATTCTTCATATTTTTCTTTTAGGGACTGGGCCAAATTCTCCTCATTCTTCTTTCTTTCTTCAATCTCTTTGGTAAACTTCATCACCACAGATTCCATTTCAAGCTTTAGAGTTGTATTGTCCTTAGCAAGCTTTTCACATTATTTTGTTATTTCCCTTAGTTTTTTATTCAAATGGACATCATCCAAACCTTTTCTTTCCTTTTTATTCAATTGATCACATAGTTCCTTCCTCTTTTCCCTTGACTCATTTATCTTATCGTTCAGTGATTGAATGGATTTTTTGGCAGCCACAAGATTTTCTTTTAGTTCCATGGCCTCTGCGTTGGATTGATCAAGATCATCAAGTGCCACCATAAGTTGTTGTTGAATACCATCAACGTCCATTGTAATTCAATATCCACCTCAAGCTATTAAACTCCAGAAGAGGAACCCACTCTGATACCGATTGTTGGACACTAGGAACACTGAGAGGATGGGGGTGAATAAGTGTTCAATAATATTTGACTTTCAAATTAGATCTAAAACTATCAACAATAATAATTGAACTTAAAATGACATTCACAACATATAAATAGAGGGAAAGAAGCAATAACATTAATGAGCACCATAACACTAGAAATTTTTATGTGGAAACCCTATTAGGGGAAAAACCACGGTGGGGATTAATCCACAATGTATACTCTATTAAAAGTGTGATAAAAGAGGGGAATGCACTTGCATTCAGGAACACTGCCTAGAACTCACTACAAAAGAGAGAAAGGCTCACTACCTTACAAAGTATAATTGAAATTACAACAAAATTTTGAACTGAGAATATAGCATCTACAAATGCCTAGATTTAGTTCCAATGAAGCTCATAATCAGATTCCAGATCTTTTGACTAGTTCACACTTCTGCTCTATTTTGCTTAGCATACAAAACTTTTTCTACCCTCCAATAACTAATCTTTCCTTTTTCACTCTCTTCTTGGTACACATACACTTCTCTCTCTACCACATCTACATCAACTTCAAAATTATTTTCCGATATCCTTTATATACCATCTAATCAAGAATTCATTGTATGTCGGCTTCATAACAAAATATAATATTCTTGCATATGTCAGCTCAAATCAGTAATTAGAGTTGATGTGTACCCACACAAGTTGGGTAGACTATAGTAGGGACCCCAAAAAAAGTTCCAAACATAAGAAATAACTAAATACATACTCCACATACATTCGCAATACGTCATATAAAACATGTCAGCCAAAATGGGAGAATAAACCATGAACCATACTACCGAACCTCTTAACTCGAACTCCGACTAATGAAACACCACAAAACTCACTAGTAGGATAGTATACATGCTACGATGCCTTCCCTAGAGATCCACACCACAAAATAATGATCTGGTGAAGTGATCAGATCAACTTATCAACCAGATGTTCTTCTCTTCATTCTTTCTATCAGTAGATTACAAAATATTACTTCCCTTCTGGTAGGAGCAATGCTAACACTGCGGACCATACTGCTGACTCCAGTTTCCATCAATGACAACACATAGCCAAAAAAATCTCTCAAATCCATATGCCAACAATACTATTAAAATAAATAGATTAACTAAGGTTCACTAAATGGGAAGATAAAATAATAGATGTTGACAACCAAGCCATTGTAAATGGGTAATCGGATTGAAAATACTAGTGATAGGAACAAGAGATGGAATGCAATAATGAAATTAATATGTACAAAATACAATGATACACCAAGGGTCATGCATAAATATTATTTAGATGAATGTTGTTAATAGTCTCTTCTAAAGTTTCTCCTTCAAGTGTAGCAAGTTTGTAGGATCCAAAACTATAGTTTGTTATAATAACAAAGGGTCTTAACCATTCAGGTTAAATTTTTTATATCATTTCCCTACCCCAACTTTAAAATTTTGATTTTTGATCTTTTTGTTTGTTATGGCATAAAATTGCATAAATGCAATTTACCACAACATCACCCTTTACTTTAGCTTAATAAGTCGATAATGTAAAAATTGTCCTTCTAAGACTTCATTCCCATACATGCCTTGTCATTTTCTATTGATGGAGAATATTTTATCTTGGATGCTTCAGTCGCATGCCCATGAAGTGTAATGCCTCTACAGTCATAGACTTGCCCAAGAATAGCTCTTTGGCAATGCGATTTGACCATCTCTTCCTATATCCTTGTTATTCTCATTCATTATTTGTATTCCACTTCATTCTTGCAACTCCACTCTATCATTCTCACTTCTTAGCACTTACATTCATCTTCTTGTCATTATACATCTCTTCTTGTAGGTCTTAAGTTCTCTACACTACACTCTTAAATGATTATCTCACTTCTTCAAAGTGACATTCTTCCTCTTAGCTTCAACAATCTTGTAGGAAGGAGGGAAACCTTTATTTCATAGCATTATTATTCATTGTTCTTATTGTTAGCATACTTATTATTTTAGGAGGGTGGGTAACCTTTATTTCAATATTTCCATATCATTTTCTTTCTAGTTGTCCATGGAGATGGAAACACCAAAGTGGGGGTTTGACTAAGGAAAACTTCAAAAAGCAACGCAACACTTTTCTTGTTTTTGTGTGTGCAATTTTTGTTTGTGAGGAGCTCACAGGATGTTGGACCTTTTGTGAGTTGAATATCTTTTCCTCCTAGTCATCATTTTTCTTAGTGGTTAGTTTATTTATCTTTCAAGTATTCTTCTTGTTGTACTTTATATTTCATGCATTTTCAACATTTTGTCTAGTTAGTTAAAATCATCAAACTTTAATGTTCTAGTTATTACCAGGTCCCGAGTGTTTCTGGCAATAGGCTCTACTTCTGGTCTATACTAGATGCCAATGCGGCATGCTATCATCCTTGGTCCATGCTCTTGTCCTCTAGTTGAGATCCTAACAATATATTCCTGAGACCTTTGAGACATATTCACTTGGCTTCTACAG
Source organism: Sequoia sempervirens (assembly GCA_007258455.2). Lineage (NCBI taxonomy): Eukaryota > Viridiplantae > Streptophyta > Pinopsida > Cupressales > Cupressaceae > Sequoia > Sequoia sempervirens. Next base: position 15,189 of record VDFB02022179.1, read on the forward strand.
TCCTCTATCATAAAATAACCAAAAAAACCAAAAACATAGTTTAGTCTTTCCTTTATTTTTCAACCCATCACTTGATATTTTTTCCTTGAGGTAACCTACAACCATTTGTCTCTTGTAGAATCTTCCCTATCCTAGAGACTCGAGAGTTTTGGATTCTCTCTATTGCATTGTTATAATTTTGTCCTAGGAGGGTTTGATAAGCTTGTAAATCATTTAATGTGTTGAGACGCCTCTCATCTAATAACTCAATCTCATGCAATCTAGATACAAAATACTCTTCCTTGCTAATGAAATATTTTAAAGACACCCAAGTTAAAGAGGGGAGCTTAACCTCAATAAGCAAATGAATTCAGTTCCAAAGACTAGAGAATATTGAGTAGCTCTTATAGGTGTGCATATACTAGTGTGATAAACCCATAAAGCAGGAATAAGTTGCAATTTCCAATCACGGTCATATCCATTCACTATTTTCTAAAGGATTTTCAATATAGTTTTTTTTGAAACCTTAGCTTGACCTTTACTTTGTGGGTAATAAGGAGTAGAAACATGATGCAACTAATAAGGAGTAAAAAAGTGATGTGACTAATAAGAAGTGGAAAGTGATGTTGGATATGAAATTGGTGATAATGATCTCGAACATCTTGATTTTCAAAGGGTTTTCCTTTGGCTATAATGATACCATGAGGAATATCATATCAAAAATGACATAATTTAGGATAAAATTGGGTATTTTCTCTCTATTACTATTGGATAATGGAATTTCATCTACCCACTTCATGAAATACTTAGTGGTGCAGTGATAATGAACTTATGACCATTGGATGAGGTGGGATGAATTTTACTTAAGAGATCGAGTCATCGTTGTGAAATATTCCAAGGAGTAGTTATTGGTTGTAACTCTTGAGTTGGTGTATGAATCAAGTCTCCATGTCATTGACATTGACAACATTTCTTAGCAAAGTATTGTGCATCTTGCTCCATACTTAGCCAATAGTAACTAATTCTTAGCAACATCTTGACAAGGGTAGGTCCATTAGAATGTGCCCCACAAACAACTTCATGTTGTTAGATTTGTGAATAACACGATACAAAGGATCAAGCAACAAAAAAAATACCTTACACACAAGATCAAGCTACAAAACAAAGATTATTCCTCAAAAATAAAATACTTATAGAATGAACCTCAAGAATCTTCAAGGAAAAGAAGAATCCTCAAGTGTTTCCTTAGTATTGAAAAGGCATGATAATACAATGAGAGTTGAGTGTTATATTGGAGCAAACATAAATGATAAAGGGATTAGATCATGACAACTGTCAACATCTCATGTAAGGATGATTGCAGGATTGTCATAACCCAATTTTATTATATATTTATTTAAATATGGAAAATTATATTGTTGATGAAATTCAATTAAATATTAAATGGAGATTCTAGAATATTCACATGTTGAATATGAGGAGTTGACTAATGTTGACTCTATGAAATTATGAAAAATATTTTTTATATATGTCATTAAGGATTGAATGTTACAAATCATTTTGGAAGTATGTGTACAATAGTAGGGTGATAGGGTGAAGGACAAGAACATGATTGAAGTAGGATTATTTATTCAGATCAAATGGTAAGCTAGTTAGAATCTAGGTGCACACACCACAAAAGGGCATGATGAATTGCATTTAAATCAAATTTCATATGTCTAAAAATGAGAATTTCCTAACTTGAACTAATTTCGTGTTTGAAAATATATAGTTTGTAGATATAAAAATTGTCCATTTAAAAATATGTTTAATGAAAAAAATTAAAATAATTTATAAATATATAGATATGCTTCAATTTGAATTTAAGTTATTTATCACAAGTAATATTGTAAGGAACTTGTAAGCCATAACAAGCAATTATATAAGGAAGTAAATGTGTATATATAAAAATAAATATATACATATACATATACATATATACATCTATGAACATAAGCTTTGAATACATAAAATACATATATACGTGTGTGTGTGTATGCAAATGTAGAAAGTATGGTAAATGAGAATGGGGATTATTTAAATAAAAAATTATATATAAATATATATATGCATACATATATATAAAAATATGTATATTTGAATGCTTATTCAAATGTATATGTTGAATTTGAATCATAATCGATGACATACTAATATCGAGTTGATAATTAAAACCCCTACGATGGTGGCAGTAATGTCTGCCACAAATTTAATGGCAATATTTGAATTATGTATTGACTGGCGGCAAGGACATAATGCCTCCACCCTAGGCATGCAAAATATAGAATGTTGTTTCCATTTTTCAATAACACAAAGGTAGTGTGGCGAAGAAAATCACAAGAAAAGGTGGGTAGTAGGAAGGAAAAAGTAGAGGAGTTCGAAGGAAAAAGTAGAGATAGCTTAATCAATTTTATTTTGAGGTAATTCGAACCATGCAAGAATTATAAACTTGTTTTTATTTCCATTCTCTCCTTCTTTACTATCAAATGATACCAGATTTCATTTTATATAGATCACTGCTTTCATTTTTTCTAGAAGCCATGACCATAGGCCGAATGGCTTAATGTCCACCTTTGTGGGTCACTTGTTTGCATTATGTGTATGGGATATTTCTTTTAGAAAATATGCGACTAGCTCTATGAGCTAAGCTGAGCCTTTGAGTGTTAAACTTAGGAGGTTCTTCCTTGAGGCTGCTCACTTGATTATTCCATACAATGGCATTTGTATTCTTTGCTCCATTTTATTATAACTCACTATGAATAAACAATGATGGGGATCTATCAAGGATTCCCTTAGAAGAGGGTTTGTAACCATGTAAATTTCTTTTGTATGAATGTTCGCCACCCTAGAGGCTGCAAAGGCTCATAATGTTTCAAGAGTGGATCATAAAATCATATTATATTTTAAATGTTAAGCCCATAAAGCTATCAGAATTAATCTGATGACAATATAAGTGTTTCCTTCTTTACATATTTGGGATTGATTATGATCTAGGGGAAATAGAAGACCCCTCTAAATGTAGTATTTTCTTGTATTTCATATTGAACCCTAATAGTAAAATGGGAGGTTACCATCAAATGGGAAAGGTTGTGTATTTTTTTTAATCCTTGAATGAATGTAGGTTTTCTCACTATGAAGTTGACCCCATTTGATGAGGATGATGGATAGAAAAACCATGTTGAAAATAAATCAAGGTTAGCTTGTAGAATATCCTTTCATGCATGGTACTAGACAGTAAAGTACATAGGCAGTAAGTTTAAATATAATTATGATTATCTTGACCATTAGGAGATGGTTAATAGCTTAATTTTATGGTTTGTTGGGAAACAATATTTCCTTTTGAATATTGTCATACTATTCTTATGCTTGATACAGGGCAGATTTTTACTTCATTATTTTTTGTACAATGTGAAAGAATCGTATTTTTTCTTCTAATTTATACTTAATAATATGCTTGTAAAAGTGATCATTTCTTATAAGAATAGCTAGAGATATGTAACAAAGCAGTGGTATTATTGATTTTTCTTAAAACTGAATTGTAGAATAAAGAATATGAATATTCTTTTACATTACCACTTTGCTCGATTTATAAGCATTTGTTAAAATGATAAATGTGTATGTGTGAGTAGCTTGATAGTAACTGTATAGTAGGAACATTACTTTTTCTATTTAAGCCAAGAATGTACATAAGAAAATAGCTAGTTTTGCAACTATTTAGAAGGAAATAGTAAATGTATGCTCAAATAGTATGTATAAAATTGTAAGGCTTGTACTTTTCATTGACAATGAAAGGTCAATAGAATACTATTTAACTTAAAATTTGAATCAATGAATTTTTTAAAATGTATGCACAAACTCAAACATAAGTAGGTGCATATATGTCTATGCACATAGACTTTGTCTATGTACATATACATACTTGTGGCATACCTTTTATTTTTCTTCTAGTACTCTCATTTTTAATGGAAAAATACTTGAGATGATAAGTAGAAATTAGTCATAGGAATGAAGTGACTGAATAATGAATTACTTTGTAAGTCATAATTTTTTTTTTCAAATTAAGCTCACCTTACATTTTGATGGACATATATGAAGAAGTAATTTTTACATGGAAATAGAACAGTGATACCTTAATTGAATAGAGCATCTATGGGTACTTGTTGCTAGAGGGTAGATAGTTGTTTAGTAGAAAGTTACCTTCCAAGACGGGTACCAAAATGGGTCAGAGAGTATAGGTTTGCTTCACGAGAACCTATCATTTACTAATAGGCATGTGCAGGATCATGATGGGCCAAAAAGTGGTGATATGATGGATATGTGTAGGGTATGTGGCTGCCAACTTTTTTTTACCCAAAATTGATGAAACAAAAAAGTTTTTTAAAGGAGATTCTCAGCTTTCCATAAATAAAAAATATGCTTTTCTTTGAATTTAATAAATAATTATTATTCATTTTCTATTTAAATTATGACTAAAGTCTTGATTGATAGGCTAATTGAAAAACACCTATAGCTTGCAAATAGTATCACATTTTTTGAATCTGAAACATGTGTCACATTCTATGTTTCACATATTATAGGATTCTTCACTAAAGGGCACCTATAGCGGCTAAACCGTGAGGAATTTGAAGATGATACAAATTAGAGTTTCGTGACATTTTATCTGTAGATTCTAAATATATTTTTTCAAAACTTTTGGAATCAGATTGCACTTCTTTTTCCATCTCCCTTGAAAACTAGTTTTTTTTAGAAAACAACATTTTTTAAAAGTGACACTCACTGTATAACGCATAACTTTTTTTCCATGAAGGATAAAATTATAATTATTTTGAATTTGGATTTGTAACTCTAATATCTAGAGCTTCCACTTCATTAGATTGTTTTTTATTGAACATTTTTTCTTTAATCAAATTTTGAAGTCAAACCAATTACAATTCAGACATAGTGTGACTGTATAATGCGTAACTTTTTTTTTATGTATTGAAATTCAAAAAAAAATTGTTGGATCAAGGACTTCAATATTTGGTGCATTCATATTTTTCATTTTTTTTATAATCTTCTATTTTTCCACATGTGTAACAAAGAGCTTGATTTTCGGTGAAAAACCTACATTCACAAGAAATAAAAATAATAATAATAATTAAATTAAATTTGTTTAAAATTATACTTTTTGGAAGCTTATAATAAGGAATACATACTTACAAAAAATAAATTTTAAATGAATTCATTTGATCCCCAAAAGGTAAATCAAAAGTGGTTTTTTATCAGCATTTTGATAGGTGTAAAGGAGACTCTGTTATAGGTATGGTTTAACACTAGCGGGGTTCTATCCAAGGGGGTTTGATATAAGGTAGTTTGATCAAACTCTCTTCAATTGGAATGCTTTAAATATAACTTTTAAAGGCTTAAAACATTATATTTTCTAAAAATATGTGATTTCAACAAAAATCAAAATCTCCCAGAAATTGTAAACTAGCTTTATGGGATTAGCCTTAGACATACACGTTTTTATATTTTTTAAAAGTTATAATAAAAAAATTCATAATTAATTATTTACTTGGAAAAAAATTACAAAAAAATATACATCACATCAGAACATGAGTCCTCTACTTATATCTAAGACCTTAAATAAAAAAATATTATCATTTTATTGTGGTTAGGGTGGTCAAATAGACACCTACTTCTTATTTTTTCATTGAAATTTAAGTACTACTACATTGAAATTTCAAATTTTCACCAAATAGATTTTTTAATAAAATAAAATAAACCTAGTAGTTTAAAAACTACATTCAATTTGCTATAGATTCTATTCTTACATATTTTTGAAATAATATAGATAACTTATTCAAATTTTTACGTCAAGTTGCCGAACTCTAATTTTTCTAATTTTTTGCCACTTAAGGGCCTATTTTTTCCATGATGATCCTGCACATACCCTAATGTTGCAACACACTTTCATTCTTGGCCAAGAAATATTGTTCATTATGTATGCATGAATGAACTTTGTGATTCCACTCTCTTCCATTCCTAACATAGATCTTGTAGTTTCTATTTTTTTCTTGCATACAAGACAGAAATTGTATGTTGATGTTGGGAACACACCAGATTCTACCTTTTAGGTTGTTCTCTTGCTAAAATTTCCATGCAAGGTTGAGCATTCTTCAATTTAGAAGAATATTGGGGAAGCATAAGCTTCATGGTTGGGTAGTAAAGTGCTTCAACCATGTTCTCATCCACTAGTGGAGGTGAGAGATGAAGAACCTTAATCTTCACCAAAATATTATAGTCTATGTGGTAACTTGATGTAACTACCATTTATGTACTTGATGAGAAATTTACCTTCAAGAGATATTATGACTTTTTATTCTAGGTGAACATGATATTGTAATTTGACTTTTGAAGAGAATATAAGAATCTTTGACTCTTTTTAAATGGACATGTGTAGCTACAATTGACTTTATCCACTAGTTATGTCTCTTTAATTTGGAGTATATTTTTGTGTCATTTACAATAATATTTAATAATTAATAATTAGGAATAGGTTATAACATTTGGTATCAGGGCTTAGGGTTTAGCTCTAGGAATTTTTGAGTCTATCATAGTTGACTATGGTAGTTGACCCTTGACCCCAAAAGTGGAAGTCCTAAGAATTCACTGAACCTGAATTGAATGCAGAAATGGGAAGGTCAAATGTAGGATGAAGGAAATGGAAAACTATCAAAACTCCATGCAAGAATGATGTAAACGAGGGAAACACCAAGGTAGAGGCTCCATTAGAAATTCCTAATGATGATGAAACTCTAGCACAAGCCCTTACACAACTCAAGCTAGAGAGAGGCTTGAAGATTGAGGAGAAGCGAATACCTAAAATTAAAAAGCCTTTTGTAATCTAGGATTGGCATTTAGGGTGTGGACCCAATGCACCCTCGTTGACTAAAGAGTAAAAGGAGGGTCTAATGTGTTCAACCATCCTCATTTGTGAAAATTGAGGTAAACTCAAATGATGACCCAGAGGAATGTACTCTAAGTGACACCGATAAATAAAAATGATGTAACTTGAAGCATATTGTAAATAAGGGTCTATTGACTCACCCTAAATATAAATAAAATTCTCTTTTTTTGGTGTGTTCAATGGAAGAATTTAAAATGCATGTACCTTGCATGAATGTGTATGTCTACTATGTTAAGGATGTATGCATATGAAAATTTTAAGATGTAACATAAGAACATTTATTCGTAGAACCTTGTGTTGAGATGCAATGAATGTGACTGTGTTGTAGGATAAGTCTGGGACATCATGGTGACCACTAGGCAAGACATGGGTGGTAGTTGTTCTTATAATGGACCAAACAAGAGGTTGGAAAGAATTCTAAAGGTTCTAAATTGGCAAGATTCTTGTATGGATCTTATTGAACAAGAAGTTTGAGTGGCACGTGAGGACCGGGACCCCAGGAATGCAAAAGGAAATAAAGGAGATGGTGGTCTAGGGGTAGGTCTGCGAGGGTGAATTGAGGAAGAGCTCAGGAAAGACCTAAAAAGAGTAGCACTACCCAAGTTTGATGGGAAGGCCATTTGAATAGGAGTTGTGGCCTAGATTATAGAAAAGGAAAAATGTTTTGGGCTCCGTAACCTTTCTGAATAGACTAAGGCGGCATGGGCTACATATTAGCTCTCAGGTGAAGAAGCAACTTGGTGGGATAATGAGAAGTTAGGACAAAAGCTATAACCTGCTGAGATCACTTGGAGACTCTTCCTCCAGTATTTTAGGAAGAGATGGCTACTACAAATTTTCTTTGACAAGAAAATGATATAATTTCATAACTTAACCCAGGGAAATATGACTATGATTTAGTATTGGGAAAAGTTTGCAAATTTGTTGAAATATGTACCTCAGTATCAGGGGGATGAATGGTTACGTATCCAAAAATTTATAATGGGACTTAAACCTCACATAGGAGATGAGGTGGATATGCACAAACCTCAAACCATGTATGAAGTTTTTCAAAAATCCACCAAACAAGAATAGAAGCTACAATAGTTGTCCAATCTTCACAACAATTTAGGTTCTAAGTCTCGGTATGGAAAGAAAATATTTCATAAGGGGGACAAGAACCATCAGATTCATAACATCAAGAGGGGAAGAAAATCATAGGGGAAGGGAAATTATGGTAACAGTGGAAGGAATAAGAAAGCAAATAAGGGTAAGGCCAAGGTTGACAATGCGTAGAAAGGCTTTACAAAGGACAAGCTAGGAGTCACAAAGGGCCTCGAGATGGATGTTATACTTGTGGGGCCAATCATTATGCCTCAATATATCATAGGGTATTTCCAAGTACCATACCACATAATGATAGACATATGATGAGAACAAGAGCAGAATCATGATTCCAACACAACAAACGACATAAAAAATAGAGCTCTCTAGCAACCTTTATGTTAATTTGAATGAAAGGAACTTTTTAACCCTAATATAGTAAAAAAACATAATTTTAGCATATATAAGAGTAAAAATTGAAGTAATTTCTAACTATTTTCCCCTTTACCTTCTTGTTGCTTGAATTTGGTGGAGAGTGACTAAAAATGTTGAGCCAACGAGAGTACGAGACTCCAAAACTAGACGTCGTGGAAGAGGAGGTAGCCTGCGATGAGAAATATTATTAGGTGAGTTGATTTTTCCACCTTATCTTTTTCCTTGAAACATAGATTTTTGGGACCCTATGGAATACTCTTGTACTTCTAGGGTTTTTCACCTAAAAGGAGAGAGATAGGGCCAAAAATGCTAATGTATCACTCAAATTAGGATGTGTGTGATGTGATGTACAAATTAAGTTAAATAAATGCAATAGATTAATCTAGGTGACTAAAAATGAATGCAAAAGTCCAATTACAACTATGTTTGAAAACACATTGTGATATGCAAAAAATATGTAAATGAAGAAATTATGCATAACAAAAAGGATAGGAATGGATCTGAGTGCACTTGGGTAAAATATGAGCTTTCTGGAGTGTTCTAGATACTGGTGAAATTTATTGATTTTTCACAGTGGGTCTCATTCGCCCAGGGTGGCGAATTGGTCTACCTACTGATGAAAAACTATCGGGAGCGGATTTTTGTCTTTCGAGATCTAAAATCTGACAAAACTCAAGTTTCTAGTCCTAAGGTGGGACTCATTTTCCACAGGTGGTGAATCAGTCCTCCCCCAATTTTTTGAAAATCTAGGAAACAACTCTACAACACTAGATCTGAGAATGTCTGCTTGTCGGGTTGCCGAAGTCAAATCTGTAGAAAATAGACAAATAACTCTCTCCAAGCTTGGTTTTGACTCAAGTTGACTTGAAAATCACTCTTCAACACCTAATAACCTGTCAAATCTACAAAAAAGGCTGCAAAAAAAAGGGGGAAAAATGTTTAGGGGTTAGTGAATAGGGTTTGCCTTGGTCAAACCCCACTTTTGGTAATTAAACCCTTGAAAAGACAATGTAATGAAAGAGATTTAGATAAACTAATAACATGCAAGTGTTATCAACTCACCTAACTCTTGATAATGCAAGTCTGAAGTAATGTAAATGGCTACTTCAAAGTGCTTGAATTGATGTTGTAGAATGGTTGAATGCTTAAGTGAATAGGTGGATAAGTGAACTTGATGAATTAGGGTCAAAATGAGGTGAAATCACTTATTTATACAATTATTTTTCCATAGTATCCATTCATACCACATCATAGGCCGACATCAAGTGATTTTGAATAAAATCTCAAAAGGAAATTTGAAATATTTTGAATTTAGGGCCAAGGGGGACTCATTCGCCACCCATGACGAATGGGTCCCACCTAGGAGCTAAGAACATGTGTTGGGAAAAATGATTTGTTTAATTTTTTTTGTCGGGATAATATGCAAAAATACACTTAAATAGTGAAGATATGCCTAGAAGAGCATGAAATTTTGTTACAAGACTTTACAACAATTCATAATAGGGCTTGTTGATGAGTGAAAAGGTGGTTTTTAGGTAAAATTCATTAAATAGAGTCTAGAAGAATGTAGAAATGTCTTACAAAACTTCACAACACCTTCACAAGACATTGTTCTTTCAGTTTTAGTACCTAAATAAGCATGTTCAAGCCATGATACAACATAAAATCAAAGCAACATAGTTCCAACACCATGAAACAAGACCTAAAAGGTTGTGAAAATGACAAGGGACCATTTTTCTATGGCACAATCCTTACACATTTATTTTATTTTTTGCACACATTTCTAGGTTGATTTAGGACCCTAGAAGAAAAGTTCACAAAGCATCCCTTATTTCATAAAGTTTCCCCTTTTTTTGCAAAGTGTCCCTTTTTGTTGCAAAGTGTCCCATTTTGTCATGAAGTGTCCTACTTTTTCGCAAAGTGTCCCATTTCTTCACGAAGTTTCCCAAAAGGGATCTAAAGTTTCTAGGACCCTTATAAAAGTACACTAGAACAAATTTAGTACACTTTTTTTTATTGTTGATGTGTAGATTTAAGATTTTAGAATGCTTATAGGACATATTTTTGCTTTTTGTTAGATTCCCCTCTGGTCACGGAAATGTCTTAGCAGTAGACAGATTTGTCACCTCTGAGACCTAGCCCCAACTCTATCCAAGGAAGAGACACATATATTATAGATGACTATATTGTATTGGGAATATCTCATGCCCCCATGAGGTAACATGATGCTATGTTGGTGGCTTTGGCAGAGCAGTGGGATGTAGATACATGCACATTTCATCTCCTGATAGGCGAGATGAAAATCACTTTAGAGGACATCCATCAATTTCTTTGAGTTTTGATTTAGGGTAAGAGGGTAAATTTTCTAGGGGATTTATCATTTCACAAGATGAAATATGATATGCAGTACTATCTTGGAGGTCTAATTCTTGATGATATCATGGGGTCATGGATTGAGCTATCATGGCTACTATATTCATGAGCTCCACTTGTTACATGGATTATGATGTTTATTGTGGCACTAGTACACATCCTTGGTGGTTAGGAAGCACACCTAGAGGGAGGAGTAGTTCATATGATTCGATGGATGGTAGGGCGGAGAATTGCATATGCTTGGGGGGAAGTATCCTTGTGTACTTATACTATGATCTAGGGTGATTTTCATTCCATGAGGTCAACAATATGGCACACTGTACTCTACTGTAGGTGTGATGCTTGGATCATATTACGTGCACTAGGCCAATAAGTTTTCCATGTACATCAACCCTAGGGTACTCTCATGCATTCAATTATCCATTAAGGTGACTATGGTGGTATGAGGATTTTCATTTTCAGAGAGTTATATTTGACCAACTAGATGAGGAGGAGATCATATAGAGACCTTACTAGCTTATACCATAGTGGCCAAATAAGACTCATTAGCTAGGGAGATTATAGATGGATAGATTTCTGATAGGTAGACATGATTACGTAGTATGACCCTTCTACTACGATCATGTCATGCCCTAGTTTGGATAGGTCTAGGTACCACCCATGGCACGACCCTTCTTCAAGAGATCAATACGGAGTGCCCAAAGGCCTAACAACACTAGACGATTCACCAGTGATGATGTCATCTATAAGGACTCTGATGAACATCATCATGATATGCCTTCGGTCTATGATGTTGATGACATTTGTACCACAGACTCCTATGAGGAGTGGTGGGAAGCAACACAATCAGCTCATATATTCCTGATGGATGAGTTGATAGGAAATGCATGGACACCCCCAGATCATAGAGATGGGGAGGAGGATAGAGCTGAGGAGATAGGGATCAAGGCTATAGACTTATTCATAGATGTGATAGATGAGGAGTATGACAAGGTTGTAGATCCTAACTATGATGGCCAAGAGGAGGATGAGGAGGAGGAGCAATTGATGAGTGAGGTTCATGAGACAACAGATGAGTATCAAGTGGGCCACAAGTGGGGAGAGTCAGCTCGTACTCATGTGACTAGATCATAATCAGTAGTTGCAACATGCACTAACACTTACAGTCATGGAGAGGCTAGCACATCCTCCAAGCAATTCACTAGTGTGAAAAAACACAAAAAAAGGATGTATGTGTAGTGTAAGGAAACGTATCCCTTTTTCACACTTAATTTGGGAAACAATATTAATAAAATAAGCTTAATGATGCCTTAATTTAGTGTTGTAATATTTTTTTCATATTCACATTAAGTTTAGGGCCCTTTTAAATAAAATGGACTTAATTGTGCCCTATTTTTGGTGTTCTAAGGTGTACCTTTACTCTTTCATACTAATCTAGGACTTTATTAAATAATTGAGGTTATTTTTTCTTAATTGGCCCCTTTAGTTCAAATCCAAGCCTAATTAATTGCAAATTTTGAGGGATAAAACTTGACATTCTTAAATTCCATTACACAACACTTAAATTTGGAAGATGTGTGTCCTAGGTAAGTGACCTAAGACCCATTCACCATAGGGTGAATGGGTCCTCACTTAGATCTAGGACCCTAAATTAACATAATGTTTAACACTAAGCAATGTTTTTCCTAGGTAAGTGGCCTAGGATCCATTAATCCTATGGTGAATGGGTCCTCACTTAGACCTCAGACCCTCCTTTAAAATATGTTTTCAGAATTATGTTAGTGATTTCAAATCTACAATTCAATGGCGTCTTGTGATATTTGAATTTTGAGAATTAATCTTACCATGTGTATAAAAAAGAGGTCATTTTACTATGTTTCACCTTGAAGATTTCAAGCAAGCTAATAGTAATTTCACAAGAGCATTATTAAGAAAATTCAAGAGAAATTTCAAGGTGTTCAAGGATATATTTAGAGAAGGTTATTGTAGCAATCAAGATTCCTTTCATCATGTCAAATATTTCTTGCATCATGCATGTTGTTTGAGCTAATATGGTGATGTAGTGTTTGAGATCTATTGAAGGATATCAAAGGCATTTTTTCACATCAAGTTTCATGATCAAGATCTACATTCACCGAGGCCACTTCATGCAAGTTTGCAGATTTGTTATCCAAGGTTCAAATAAGGTTTGGTGATTTGTTGCATATCATTGTTCATTCATCATTCCTTCATGCTTTTCTATTAAATTATAAGCTTTAATTACTATTTATTATAAAAGATACACACACCAACCATATAAACAAAAATCAATCTTTCAATAAATTAAATGCAATTAGCATATAGCAGCATGTTCTACATTTTTTCCTATTTAACAAACAAATTTCCTAGAGTGCACCCCATCACTAAGATAACCTTCATGTATCTAACCAAAAATTTAAGAATGGATCAATACTCATACATAAGTAATTTTCCCACCAATGATATATCTCTCATTTAATGGCACAAATTTCATCTTTATTTGAAATTTTGATATGTTTAAATTTGATATTTAATGGAAAAAAAAGTAAAATCAACAAAAATAAATGATTGATATAATTGAAACAAAATGTACAATAAATTTCAATGGATCAAAACCTTTAAATTTTAAGATGCATGATTTTTCTCTATTATTGTTATTAATTTTTAGGCTGATTTTTCATTATCTTCCACTTTTCTCGGATCCCATTTTCATTGAATAGATCAAGCACATATACCATTTAAATACACATTGACTTTATTTTGTTTTTCCCTTCTCGAATGTTTCTTTTCCACCACATCGTATCTAGGGAATGATATTTTTCTGTTTCTCAAGGGAATACATTTTAACAAGTAGATTTTAAATTGTCAACTGCAAGAAAAGTCTGAGAGTTGTGAAAAGAACGCTTAGAACATAATATTACTTATCAAGTATAAGTTTCATTGTAGGCTGCATAGCAAGGATACCTTAAGATAATTCTGCCACTAGAAAATGGAGTGATGCATAGTAAGAATGTTGTGGTAATTTCTAGTGAGTTAGCACCCTTTAAAATGCAATGATTTCATATGTGTAAAATACTAGTTATATTTAGTTTTGTAGTGCCCCGCCACGCAACCCTAGAGGAAGTTGCAATTCATTACTTAAACGTACCAATTTTTATTTTTATTTTGTTTAAGTACAAATAACATGTAAAATGAATACATATTGCCAACAACCTCTAAGGCCACGAGACAAAGATTACTTAAAACCCAAACAACAATTAACATCAAAAGAAACCAAAACAATAATCGCTTACATAATTAAGATTACATACATCTCATACAAGATAAATTACAACAAGGATGATAAATACCTCAAGATTCCAATTAACAACATTTAAACAATAAGATTACAACACTCATTCCCTGAATGAGGTAAATTCAATAATCATGATTACAATTTACAAACTCCACCTCAATAACAAATGAGGGGGTAATAAAATACAATAAGAACCTGAGAGAACAAGACATGAGAAGAAACTGATTCCCACGAGCTCTCCCACTGGAAATCACGACCACACGAACAAGAAGAAGAGCCAACGAAAAAGAATGCACGCCACCCGACCACGTGGAGCCCAAAGGCCCCACTCCCTCCGTGCTAGGAGATAGTAACAAGGATTTCCTAGACAAGACCATCTACCACTAGAAATAGGCTAACACAAAAACTGAACTACAAACAAGAACATATTCCACATCCCTTAACATCATGGTTACAATTCTTCCAGAGTACAAAATCGAGTACAATCACTGTACAAAATAAACCAATGGTACAACACCATACTGACTATTGTCATAGGAGGAGTGTCATCGCAAAGGTTGTATTGGTTATCCAATGGTGTTCTTCCTAGGTCCCGACCCCCCTCTAGGGATATCCTGGTAACCTCTCACGAACCCGGCGCCATATGCAGGCTAGAGCGGAATTGGTTATCTTTCAAGAAGACAAGATAATGATCTTGCCATTCGAAGCCCTCCCGACTCATCTCAAGTCTTGTATAAGCCCTTGAGCCAATGAGCAAGGCTAAATTATCTTATTATTGTTCAAAGCTACTCTCTCCCTAGTAAGTTATTTAATTTTCACTTAATTAACTGACTCTCACACAAGTTATCCTGGAACCACTTTGGGCCCAGCGCTCGTTTGAAAGCCACTCCCCTATCGACAACACATAATTCAACCACGTGCCAAGGGTAGACAATGCACTAACACTTATCACAAATAATCAATACACCTCAATAGGTAACACATCACTACGGATGTCCAAAACTGAAACCAAAGCGTGCACTACCCAAGGCTAACACAAGGTTGACTAAAATAATGACAACCCACATAAAGAACTGATAACAAGACTCAACCTTAAACCATAAGGTCACACAACCCGTTCATAGTAACCTGGTTTCTTTTGAAGCATAACTCATGCACTACCCAAGAGAGACAATAACAAAACACAAGAGACATAACATCACTTCAAGATAACACAACTGGAAGGCTTACATAAACAAATAACTCCAAAATAATAAACAACTCGATCAAGGGTTCCCTAACCTCTGGAAACCAAACTTAGTACAACCAAAGTACACTCACAAATATACAATCATATGATATTGCCCATACACCAAGAATGAATGAAAACACCACTAGAAAACATTCTAAGCAGCTAAATAAGCTAATATTAGGATTTCTTAAATCCAAGTCACGTGAGGACACCTTGCATGTAATCAGTTTAAATGATTACCATTCTTTGCAAATTCTCAAAAGTAAATCAAATCACATTTTTACACTAAAATAACAAATAAAAAATTTGAACAAGCGAATAGATCTGAAATGATCTCATTCAAAGAATTCATATGCATTTTCTATCGTTCCCTATTATAATATGAAATATTATTCTCAAAAATCCACTTTTAAACAAAGTCCAATTTTCACAATTATCCAGGTTCCACCATTGATGAAGTATGAAAAAGCTTAAAATTTAAAATTCAAAAATAAAATAATGTAAGAATACCCTTTTGATTCAAAAGTGCCCAACAACACACTTTTAACATAAAAACACCAATCAATTTTAAACAAATTTTCACAAATATCCAGGTTCCACCATTGATGAAGTATGAAAAAGCTTAAAATTTAAAATTCAAAAATAAAATAATGTAAGAATACCCTTTTGATTCAAAAGTGCCCAACAACACACTTTTAACATAAAAACACCAATTAAAGCCTCTAATTAAAAATTGGGCATGGTAACCTTGTATTTGGAAAAATTCTCAAAATTTTCTCAAAATAAATTCTACACTATCAGCTTGATTCAAATAAAATACATGAAAGGATTCCAACATACTACCAATACAATTAGAATCATTCAAACCATTTAAGATCAAGTAAATATGAAGAAATGATAAAATACCTCTATTCCCAAGCAAGAAATTCAAATGAGAGGATGTTTGCACATAAGCAACAAGAGCATGTAAGATCGCAGCCATCACTTCCTTTCCCCATTCCTATCCAAATGCAGTTGATCCCATGCAATTTCATGCCCAATTGCTCCCACAATGAACAAATCAATTTTCCTTCAAAAAGAGGGTTTTCTTTTCCCTCACATTTTCTCTCCAAAAATTATGTATTCCAAATATAGTCAACTCCCCTAAAATATCTTTTCCACCCAAAGTTATTGCATTTTGAAGATATTTTGAATTTTAAATAACTCAAAACAAAATTCCAATTTCTAAATAGAATTCAACATATTTTAAAACCTTCCTTTCACACAAACTAATTTAAATCTTTTAACACTTTTAATTCAAGGAATAACTTAATCAATTCCACACAATTAATTTAATTAATCAATAAAATAAATCTAATCCAAGATTAGATTATTTTATTAATTAAATTAAATTAATTAATAAAGTAAATAACATTCCTAGCATTACAACCAAATAAATGTAATCAATAGTTAAGCAACCTAAGCCATTTAACTTGAATTTAATTAAAGACCAAGGTGATCAGGGCAACATGAAACAACCAAACCCAACTACAACCCGACGACACACGGTGACTAGGGTAACGAATTGACACAAAAAACCTAGCTACTATCTCCCAATTAATTTTTGTTGGTCAATGGACACGCTCAAACCTGGAACCCAGGTGGAGTCGATGTCATGTACCTGCCAACCTGCAACAAAGAGCATGTCAAACGTGCATATACACATAATATGATCAATCAAACCGTGAAGAGGAAATCTCAGAATCGTAGGGCACTCGCAAGCGAGTTATACAATCATGTCCCCTTCACCAATACAATATCACTAACTGACGCATCTAACATCAATAACATGATCATCAGCATAAAACATCATTAAATCAAATATCTTCTAAGTTAATCCAAAACATGCCATAAGGGTAACATTAGGATAACATCACATTGAAATATAACATCCACATTGTATAACAATTGCAATCAAAAGAAACCTTGTTCCAAAGTCAAAGCATAATCAAACACAACCATTACAAAGAAAACACTGCCGATCAAAGAGCCAAAACAGAGGGGTGTTACAAGTTTGCTTTTGAAAATAATATATTTATAAAAAAAATATACAATAAACTTTAAATAAAAAACTTCATATTACTTCCCCGGAGACCAGAATTCTATGTTTTGTGAAAGAATCAAATGATTCCAATCTAGTTAATAGTAACCCAATAATCGTGGAAGTCTAACAAAACCAGAAAGGTGAATACATGGGAAACGACAATACCACAAGAGCATAGATAGTTGCACAACCACTGTAAGAAAATAGTTCTATAATACTGAGGTTGATAGGAGTTGTTTAAATACATGGTTTGTGCAACGACATCGACCAGATTAATATTCTGATGGGAAGGATTTAGGCATGCCATGAAAATGGCATCATGGGAATTTATCCGAGTGGGCAAGAGAGGTTGGCAACAAACATGGTAACTGTACCGTGCAGCACAAGGCAAACTATTCAAACCCATTTCTGACAATAGTTCTGAAGATCCTTCCTTGCATAGCATAGTCTCTATAAAATTGATATGAATCTTGTTCTTCACAAGCCCTTGCATATTGGGTTATGTCTAGCCAATTTGGGTGATGTTGATTGGGTGTCTGAAACGTCTTCAACATGTCAATATATTCCCAAAAATCTTCAATCCCTATGTTAAAATCTTCAAGTAATTCCAATGGAAAAATTAAGGTCTTAATAAGACTTGGTCCCTCCATCATCAACTCATCTTCTCCCTCAATCATCAACTCACCTTCTATCAAGATAGTTCAAGGATAAGGGGGAGATGAGTGGGTTTGAAACATTGTGTGTAATATAGGGTAAAATTTGGATTAAGGTAATACAACATCAAAACTAAACCAATAAAGTCTCAAACCAACAATAGAACACAATCCAACACAAAAATATAAAGATAAAGTAAATATTACCTATGTCATGGTTGTTTGACCTCAGTTGCACTTCTCCATCTTGCTGAAATATGCTCGATGCCCTCAGATTTGAGTATGCAACAATAGCCTAATGACAATGATAGCAAAATATTGAAGATTCTATTGTCTCTTTAAATGTACTTGAGCTCGAAGTAGTCTAGGTAGGTGAAAATGGCAATGATATGTATTTTATAGAATGTCAAAGTGGAATGAAG
Source organism: Sequoia sempervirens (assembly GCA_007258455.2). Lineage (NCBI taxonomy): Eukaryota > Viridiplantae > Streptophyta > Pinopsida > Cupressales > Cupressaceae > Sequoia > Sequoia sempervirens. The sequence continues at coordinate 33,749 of VDFB02022179.1, forward strand.
GACTAAGATTAAATGTCAATAAGATATGTCAATCAATGGCCAATAATGAAAGTTGTAGTATGGAAATAGGGTTAGGGAAAAGTTAGGGCAATGATAAGGATGAATGGCTGAGATTGAATTACAAAATAATTCAATCAAGGGTGGAGAATGAATGTGATAAGAGGAGATAAAATTGTCACGAATAATGAGGTCGACAAAGAAAAAGAGGTTGTAGGAAAACCTTAAATAATTATTAAATTATTTAATTTTGGAGGAAAGGTGAATAATTAAATAATAAAAGCATTAAATTTAATTATAGAGGACATGTGACATGTTGAATTTTAAATTAAATAATAATTTAAATCAACAGTGGGAAGAAAATGGCAAATTAATAGCCAATTAAATAAATAGATAAAGATGATAATAATTAAATAAATAAAAAATTATTTAATTATGATAGAAAAAGACATTAGTGACGTAGTTAAATAAATAGAATTTATTTAATTAATCAAGGAAGAAATAAAATGAAAGAAATGAATTAATTAAATAATTAAAAATATTTAATTATTAAGGATGCAAGTGGGATAGATAAAGAAAATAGAGTTTTTAGGCCTAAGACAATTTTTAGTGTCTACATTTTGCCCCTCTTTGACACAATGTAGTTTTATCGCAATGTGTCAAAGAAATTCAGTCAAAATATGCCCTAGTGTAAATAGGGTGGACCTATTCCCACTCATAATTTTTTAAAAATTTTCCAAAAAATTCAAAAAAAAAAAATTGTTTTGATAGACTAATTTAAAAGCCAATGTGCAATGGTGACAAAAGATTTGACATTCAAGACCTTTAGGGTAGTCAAAATGGCAGTTGAAATTTCTCAGGGAGTGTAGCCTATAAATACAAATTTGAGTGGAAATGAGGTCATTTGTGCATTTTGACTTTGGAGATTGGAGAGCTCTGATAGTGACCTACTACCAAGATGTCGCTAGTTCCTCACACTGATCACCACTAATATCGAGTTTGTACTTTCTGATGACTAGAGGGAACATAGGACCCAATAAGTACACCTCACCCGCTTTGTCATTTTTCATTTTTTGTGTTGATTTAGGGCCCAAAAAATTTAGCAAGAGGATGTAGTGAACGACGTTCACCGCAATTGCCATCGTGAGTGACAAAAGTGGCCATAGTTAGCCGCAACTATCACGACACACCACAATTGCTAGGGTAGGATAGACAAGTGAATGCGGTGTGGCACAACTATAAGGTGCACTGCATTTGCTTCCTGCACCACACCCATGAAGGGGAATGACATATCCGACAAAGTGAGTTGCATGTGTTTGGGTAAATAATGCATGTGAAATATTGAGACACAATTGACTAGGGATTAACTGCAAGTGACCTCAATGATGCATTTTCTAAGGCATGCGATGCAAGTGCAATTACGCAATGCAAATGCAAAATTAGTGATGAATATGATATGTGTAACACATTTTCTAAGAAGAATGACACAACTAACTGATTAAAATTTTTCTTGAGATTTAGATAAATTGTCTTGTGCAATATGAGTCCAATAGGTCTAATTAGAGTTTTGGATTGATGCAATGATTGTTGTTTGTGACCATAGGTTGTTCTTTCCTAGGGCTATCTATACACAAGTCATGACCATCTACATTTCAACTGCAGGATCGGTTATCTGACACTAAGAAGCACTGGTTGATGCATCTTAGTTTGTATCATGTGACCTATATACCCATCATTAGGGAAAATAGAGGTTTTCTTACTACACTCGTGGAGAGGTGACATTTTGTGACATGTTTGTTCCACTTCTCAACCAAAGAGGTGACCTTGACCTTGTAGGATGTCTACCAGATATTAAGACTACTAATCCAAGGAGAGCAAGGGAGGTATGATCTTGAGTAGGGATACCGAGAACTCAAGGAGCACTATGAATATGATGACATTGTAGAGCTTGGTGTGGAGGGCTATGATATCAGATGGGAGATGCTAGCAAAGTGATAAGAGAAATATATACATGACATTGCATTAACACTCTTCCATGTCAGGTAGGGGTTTGTAAATAACCAAGATGATATAAAATGTACCTAAATTAAAATTACATGAAACACATAGCAAGTCAGTCCAAAATCAATTTTTTTTGCTGCTAAGAGAATATGATGTCATGCACTTCCACATTAACCTAAACCAGGTCCTATCTTGACACCATAGACAAGATTTGATTTTTGCACACTACTAGTTGTTACCACACATGCCTTGAACACAAACATGTTGAGAAGCGAGCACAGAGAACCTTTTATCACATCCATCTTTTTCCATGCTAAAAATATCCTCCAAAAACTTAGGAATAAAAAACATGTATACATACTCTCCTCTCAAATCACATATCCAAACATCATTTCAAAAAGAAATGATGACCATAATTGTATTGTAAAGAATCATCCAATGTATGGGAAACCCCTAGGCCTTGGAGTGTTTTGATTCTTCTTAGCTAACGAGAGAGATTGAATATCCCTCTTCCAAAGGTGCAACTTGGAATTTACAAGAAAGACATGCCATGAGAACACATCAAGCATAACCTCTTATTATTCCTTAATAGTTAGTTTTAAATTTTGTATTCTTCTATTAGTACACAATGCTAAATTAATTATTATTATTTCTTCTCTTTACTAACTCTTATTTGATACTTCTATTTACCTAAGTGCATACATAACACAAGAAATTATAATTACTTTTGAATATATTGATGTTTATTTTCTCATGGGAAACACAAATATAGGGAATAAGATATTGTATCTTTTGATAATTATTTAGTATTAAAGAGTGTAAAGGGTTAGACCTGATGATAGATGTTGAAGGTACAAGTGCCATTGTCATTTTAACACTCACATTTCTACTATCATATTGTTAGGATAATTATAATAAAAAAGATTATAAACCTTATCATAGTTGGGGAAATGATGAATTTTGAGGGACTAGGGAAGTATTTTTTGATAAATTAGAGAATAATTGCATGAATGGGTTTGAATTTTATCATTTATGGATATATTTACTAATTAAATACATCAAAACATAAGAAAACAATAAATAAGAATTTGGATTCTTGGAGGTTCAAATAACTCTATATGAATTTTTAGAGCTTAGTTTGATATATCCAACACTAATAATAGTGTAAAGGAAGCCACTTATCTTTTTAATGAAACTCTTTCTATTCAATAATCGATCTTAAAAAACTATGATTTAAGTGGGTTTTCTATTAAAGAGTAAACACACTTTTATACCAATGGAGATAGTAAAATCCCTTTTGTGTAGTTAGATAAATGTCTACAAAATAATATTGAATTAAAAGAGGATGATTAATTTTCTTCATTAATCTATTGTGATGGACTAATCAATCAAATAAAAATTTCTATGTCACGAGAGAATTATGGTAAATGTACATATCTAATTATATGTATACATTTTTGCATTTCACAAACTTTTATTTTCAAATATAGATATTTCTTAATATTTATTTCTGCTGTCATAAAATAAAATAATTATTGAGGTATGTGATAAAATATATCATAAATCCCTTTAAGTGAGCATATAAAGATCAAATATTCATACAGAACATATGCGTTATCTCCTTGATTATCTTATAAAAAGAATGACATTTGATTAGATCACCACCCATCCTACAACTAAAAAATTAAACAAGAGATTCACATGATAGAGAAATATACTCGAAATAAAAACTATAAGAATCCATAAATTTAACATTTGCGGTTGTTGAAATAATTCAATTATTTTTTGTTTATAGATATTAGCATTCTCTCTAATTTAAATATACATTTTTGGAAGGTAGGTGGATAAATTTAAATCAATTAAACTATAAAAATTATATAATTACATATGCTAATGAGCTTACAAAGGGATTTTTTAGGAGACAAAGAGAAAGACGACATTGGTACACTCTTTCTGGATGTATAAAAATTGATCAAGTGGATTCTCATCATAAATGTAAATATCCATGCAACAATGATAGAGATATAAATACTTTATCTTATAGTTGTATGGTTTTTGTGTCATATAAGATACACACCAATCATATATACAAAACTCAACTTTCAATAAACTAAATACAATTAGCATATAGCAACATGCTCTATAATTTTTCTATTTAACAAATAAAACTCCTAGAATGCACCCCATCACTGAGATAACCTTCATGTATCTAACCAAAATTTTAATAATGGATTAATACTCATGCATAAGTAATTTTCCCACCAATGATATATCTCTCATTTAGTGGAAAGGATATGATTTATTTGAAATTGGAGGAAAGTGAGTGAATCTAAAAATGGAATTAAATCTTTGATGAATTAGAACAAACTTTCTAATCGAGCTCATGATAGGACAAATAGGCTAGTTCTATGATAATGATGATGATATGATGATGATGATGATAAATATGCATGTGTATGATGGATGTTTAAATGATTATGATTGTAATACACATGTTATGACTATGATACATATTAATAGTTATGAATGCAGGATATGCATAGAAAAATCAATCTATACCAAGGATCAAACATCAAAATGAAACCTATAAATGGGAGATGTAATGAAAAATGATATTCAATATGGATGACACATGAAAAATACACTTTGTTACATGGAAGAGGAACCCTAGCAAGTGGATATCATGCACTAGAGCATGAAACCTGGATGCCTCTTTGTATAATTTACCCCCTTGCATGGACTTTGACACAACACACTTACAACATACAAAGAAAATATCCTTGTCTCATTCCAAGATTCTCTAAGATCATTAAGATATAAGATTTCATTGAGAAAATGAGAGACAAATCTTCATAAAATAAAGAAAAAATTTAAATAAAAATAACTCTCAAAATAAATCAACACCAACATATCTCTTGCCAAAAGATAAGGTCAGTTTTGATAGATAGGACTCATTGTAGGAAGAATATATCCATTAAGATATTAGTTTGTTTTGATAATGCCTATTGTATGAAAGATATTTCTAATAAGGCATTAAAATGTTTTTATATAAGAAACAAGCTATGCAAGCCATAGACAATTCAACAGTTGAGATTGTTTTTATTCTAATTTTTATGAAAGTGTATTTCTTTTATAATGTGTAAATATGCATGTTATCTCAAGATAATCAAAAGAAACCAAATAAAAACCTAGGTCAATGGAAAGGGTTTTCCCAATTAGGTAAGAAATACTATGAAAATGAATGGATCATCAACTAAGGTATGCTAAATGGATAGATAAAATAATAGATATTGACAACCAAGCCATTGTAGATGGTTAAGTTGAATGCAAATACTAGTGATAGGCACAAGAGATGAAATGAAATAATGAAACTAATATGTACAAACTACAAGGATGCCTCGAGGTTCATGCATACAACTTCTTTAGATATATGTTATCAATAAGCTCTTCTAAAGTTTGTCCTTTAGGTATAACAAGTTTGTAAGCTCTAGAACTATAGATTTTTACAATAACAAAGGGTCCTAACCATTTAGGTTCAAAAATTTTCACCACATCCTCAGAGGCCATGTCTAGCAAAGAGTCTTCAACCAGATTAGGATGAGTCATCCCTATAGATATATTACCTTTAACAACCTTAGCCAGGAAATTAAGCTTAACATACTCCATAATAAGAAGAATGAGGTCCTCATAGAGAACACAGGTAGGAGGATTCTTAAGATGCACATAAATAGAGGCCTCCAACAAGGATAGAAGAAAAATGAAAAGGAAACCAAAAGATTGTGCCTAAATTCATTTAGGAGAGTCAAATGGTAGCCCAAAATTGCAATAAAATTTCCATCAAGGGTTATATACCTCATTAAAACTTTTGCAACATCAACCCATATACATTTAATTGAAAGATTGTCATATCCCTAGGACAGAAGCTTAACCAAGTTCTCCTTCTTGTTTTCCTTGAAGAATCAGTCCATCATGTACTTATTACCTTTTCTTTCCTTAAAAAAAATTCACCCTTGCATCTAAAAACTAGTAATATGGGCAATAAATTCTTTAGTGATTGGGAAGACATCACAATTCACCTTTAGGCTCCTATTGTGCCAGCTCTTTCAACAAAAAGGTTAGAGTCTTCATGATCAAAGTCATGTAACTTTTCCATGAAGGGATTAAAATCTCTCTTATCTATAATCATCCACACCTTTGGCTTATATCTCTATTTGTCACATGAGATAGGCTCGAGCTTGCTTCTATCTCCCCCATATTTCTACTACAAAGCCCTCTCACCAAAATTTTAAGACTTCTACAACTTCTCTTCATAAACCAAATTATTTTGCTACAAATTTTCCTATTCACAAACTAGAACCTTCTAAATATGTGAATAACATTAGGAATGCCCAAAAATACCCATAAAATGTGTGTTGAGAAGGGCAATAATTACACCCAATCAACCCCCTCAAAATAATCAAATCTGAAATTCATACCTTAAGAATGACTTAGCCTTCTTGGTTATTGAAGCACGTACCCTTCCCAAACCTTGCTACTAATTAAACTTACTCCTTCATTAGCAAAGAAATCTATAAGGGAATTTATTTCCTTAAATATATGTGAGAAATGTATCTCGTCAAAGGTTCTCACCATCACAAGGGAATCATTAATTAAAGTTTTAGTTGTCTAGCTTAGCTTGCTTAAACCTTGTAAGCACCTACCAATATTTAGGCAGTCTCCTTTGACCTAGAATTTTTTGAAACCCCTATCAAACATTTATTTAATACCAACATAAGTAGCTTTAGCCTCTGCATGGTGATAAGTTTCGATTCCCAATGAGAGTACCACTACACACAAGAGCCTTCTTTCTTCATTCCTTAACACCCCCCACAACTTGTAGGCCAAAGATTACTCTTGGTTGACCCGTCAAAGTTAACTTTTATCAACCCTTGGGGTGGAAACTTCTAGTGGATATTCTTTGGGAGTTTTTTGTGCTTTCAAAAAGAGTAGATAATTCAAAAATAAATCTCCAATTAGAATAAACCTAAAGTTCATAGAAAATCAAAGAATTATTTTGAGAATCTGGAGAGGAGTCTATGAAATGAACTTTAAATTTTTCAACAATAGCCCTGCAAATTTTGAATAATACTATCTCCTATTTAAGCTTAACTTATCTGAAGACTTTTTCATCTGTTCTTTGCACAATCCCCACACGATATGAGGGGCCACAAGGGACCATATCAACTGAAGAGAGGAATGGGGGGATGAAAAAAATCCATTGCTCAATGAAACTTTGGAATGAATTGGGAAAGATCCACTCCAAATTCCAAAGGGAAATAAATTAACTCTAGCAAAAGGTAGAATATTTGCAACTGAGAAATATATATGGAAAGCACTCTCAGTTTCACATTCACAAAGAGCACACTTGTTTGGAAGTGAAAATCCTCTTCTACAAAGAGAGTCCAAAGTTAAGACCCCTTTTTGTACCAAGAGCCAAAAGAAAATGTTAATCTTAGGAGTCAGAAATTTGTTCTAGAGACCACTCCAAAATAGGAGAGGATTAGGCTTATCCAAAGCACTAAAACAAAAAGAAGAAACCAAGAAGAATCCATTAGCTTGTGAGGAGACCAAACAACATGATCCTGAGGGAACAAGGGGATGCAAATATAAGAAAGGAAGACCTGAAGAACAACAAGAGAAGGGTCCCATCTCCACAAATCTTTCCACTTCCCATCCTGAATGCAGTACACCACCCTAGGACCAAAAATTATCAAACATAAATATCTTAAGGGAGCGACCCAAGTTTGATCCATTAATATCCCACTTTCACACCACACATCTTCCCAAAATAGGATTTGCTTACCATCACCCAACAACCATTTTGCTCCAACTTTAATAATACTTTTGCTAGGTAGAATATTTCTCTAGAAATAGGATCCCTCAGGAAGAGACTCCGTCAAAAAATCCTAAGCTCTCCTAAATCTTGAAAAATATTTATTTATAAGAAAATATGAGAAGCTTGAGGAACCACAAAGAAGAATCCAAATGTTCTTAGATAAAAGAGCCTTATTTAAAGATATGATACCTATAATACCAAACCCACCCCATTTTTTTAGTTTATAAACTTGGTCCCAAGAAAAAAGAGGCAGTCTATATTTTAGTTAGATTCTTGACCATAAAAAATGTCTCATAATTTTCTCCATTTTTTTTTCAAATTTGATTGGAATCTTAAATAAGCTTAAAGTATATAAGGGGAGGCTCTGTAGAGTAGAGATGATGAGCTGCACTTTTTCAACTTGGCTAACAAGGGTCCCCTTTTTGCCAACTAATTTACTGTTAAACTTGTCTAGAGGTCCCAACCAAAAAGATTCGGGAGTCTTTGAAATACATAGCTCAACAATGCGAAGTAAAAATCTGGAAGATTGCCAAAATTACAAAAAAGAATCCTTGCCTATTTAGTCTATAGATAGATTGGAGTGCTAAGAAAGTACGACACACTCTTCAGAAAATTAACATGTTGACCATAATATTTCTCATAACCTTAAATAATATACCTGATCACCTTTACTTCCCTTACCAAGGATTCTCTAATGATGATCATATCATTAACAAACTATTGATGTAAAAGGGGAGAACAAAGAGAGGAAGGCTTGAGACCTTTCAAAGATCTAACTTGTATATAATTATGAATACTTCTTCCTAAGGCCTTTGCCATGAGAATAAATAAGAGGGGGGAGATTGAATCTCCCTAGAAGATTATCCTTGAACTTCATAAACAAGGGAAAGGAAAACCATTAACCAAAATAAAAAAGAAAGGCGTAGAGATCAACTGTTAAATGAGTTGTACAAACTTAGGGTAGAACCCAAATCAAGAAAGAATCCTAAGAAGAAATATCCAATGAACCCTATCATATTCTCTTAACAAATCCAACTTAATAAAAACTCCAACCTTTCTATTGATAGATAGATGAGCATCTTCATGCACAGTAATGATGGAATCAAGAATCTGATGTCCTCGAACAAACCCACTCTGCTGGTTAGAACTTGATAGGGGAAGAACCTCTTGAAGCCTTGAAGCAAAAAATTTAGAAAAAAGATTATAAATAAAATTACAAAGGCTTATAGTCCTAAATTTTCCAAAGGAATCAACACCTAGAATTTTAGGAATGAACACCAAAAATGTGGAAATTTTTAGCTCTCTAGGGATCTTTCTACATCCAAAAAATTACTTAGTTGCATTAAGCACATCCCCAACAACATCCCATAAGGTTTGGAATAAAAGGAAGGTAAATCCAATAGGTCTTGATGCCTTATTCGCCTTGAAAGAAAAAATAAACTTTTTAATTTCATCAGAAGAGGGAATTTAGCAACAAGTTTACTATTAAGATTTTTGGAGATGAGATTTGGGATAACTTCAAGAAAACTGTTCTCCATAGACTAGTCTAGATAGTGATCTTCTTTCAATAGGTTTGCAAATAATTCAACAATGATGATCTAAATAGGCCCCTCTTCAACCAGCTATGAACCATCAACAAGAATAGAGGAAATATTGTTATCGAATTTATGTTTAAGATCCATGTAAGATGAAAGAACTTAGTGTTATGATCCCCAAACTTGAGCCAGAGTGCACAAGAATGTTGCCTCCAAAATTTTTCCTCTTTAAAGAAATATTATCATGCATCTCATACAAAAGAGAATCTTCCTTGAGTTGGAGCTCCTCATTCATTCCTTTAGATTTTATTGCCTTTTGACCCTCATCTAGGTGTTGAGTCACTATGTTTTTATCTTAATTTTTTCTTTACAAAGGAAAGTTTTTTTTGCAATTTTGAACATTGCATTTCCCTTAATAGAGACTTTCCAGCAATCACTAATACAAGCTTGAATATTAGGATGCCTCAACCACATGGATTCGAATTTGAATGGAAATAACTTCCTCTTACCAATTCTATCATCCAAAAAAGAAATTGGAAAATTCTTAGTTCCCCATCTTGTAAAGGAAGAAAAAGAGAAAGAATAATCTAAAAACTAGCTAGTTGAGATAAGAGCTCTACCCAATCTAACTTAAAAAATATCATTGCTAGATCTCTTGTTGGACCAAGTGAAAGAAGAGCCCTAAAGTGCAAGGTCTATGAGAGCGTTGCCATCAATGGAATATCTTAAATCTATTCTACTGTCAATAGGGCTTTGAGAATGACCTAATTTCTCATCATTGTTCAAAGGGGTATCAAAATCCCCCATAATGATCCATGAAGAATCCAAAAAAGATAATCATAGTTCCCCAAGACGATCCCATAATTTATTTCTAGCCTTTTTTCTAATTAAGAGCACAAACATTAGAAATAATTCAAGAAGTTCATTATCTTTCAAATGATGAAACTTAGTATTGATACATATGGTTTAGTTGAACCTCATCCATCGCACTTCCCTTCACTATTATAGAGTTCTAGAAGGTTATTTAATAGCACCCAAAGCACCATCATAACTAATACCATGAAAGTCACAATCTTTTAACAAGGTACTTTTAAATTTATCAAGATTACTACACTGTATTTTCTTCTCTTGAATGAGAAAAGTATTCAACTTATGATCTCGGATAAAAAAATTTAAAACCATGGTGAGGATTATCATAAATTCTCAATAAAGGATATAATATGTAGTTCAAATTAGTTGTAAAATGTTATGAAACTATGCTAACACTTATGTTAATTTATATTATCCTTATCAAAATATATTGATTATTTTCCCCTTGATTTTCCACGATATAATTTTCATTTAAAAGAGGAAGGAGTGCTCTTGGAGCACATATCAAACAAGGTATTCTGAACCCCCTCAATGATTTATTTCTTTCATTATCTCTATCTACTCTTCTTGAAACAAATTCTACCCCAACCCCTATTATATGAACCATCATCTACCTTTTGTCTCCTTGTGGTGACACCTCTATGACTTGGGGGGAAGGTAGATTATATTTCTTCTCTCTACCCTTAACAACACTAAAATAATCATCATCGTTTCACAGAGGGGCATCCTTAGGAATAAAGGAGCCTTAGTGATAGATCAAAGTAGATTCTTCTACAACAACATTATTGAAAAATACCCCAAAAGGATGATGAGGTGAAGGAATAACCTCTCCCCCACAAACCTCCACTTGGGGGAGACAAACATGATCGAAGATTCAAAAAAAATTATTTATATTTTATTATTGTAAATCTGGATCGTTCATCATTAGGTCTTAGATTTGAAAACCAATATTTTATTATCCTAACTTGCTAGGAGTGTGTTGTATTATGACTGTGTATTGTGATGTATTATGTGAGTTAATAGTGGTCATGTTGCCTATGGATTTCTAGTTGGTGATACTCCTATGAGAAGCTTTATCTACAAGTATATTGTAATCTTTGTAATTTTGAATAATAGATTGGGTGGTTTTTGGAGTGTGGGGTTTTCTCTCAAAAGGGTTTTCCCCATGTAAATCACTGTGTTGTGGTATGCATGATATTTATGTTTATTTTTGTTTAATTTTTTGTAATTTTTAAATATGTGTAAAAGTTTTGCATTATCCTCCTCTCAAGATTAGTGTAGGAAGTTGTTCCGCTACCTTAGCTTCTTCACAACCTTCATGGATAAAAAAAATACACTTTTTTCGATTGAGTGATATGTCATATTCCCTTAACCTTTCAAAAAATCATTTTAGGTGATTATAGTGTTCTTTAGCCTCCTTTGAAAAATAGTTATATCATCAAAGAAAACAAGAACAATCTTGTTCATTATCCCTTTAAAATCCATGTCCATGGTGCTTTGAAAAATTTCCCCTACATTGGACAAACATAAATATTTTTTTATTGTATGCCATTGTTCCCCACTTGGTGGTGAAGGTTGTATTGTATTGGTCCTCTTGTTTCACTAAAATTTGGTTATGAACATAATATCCATCAAGTAATAATAACCTTTCAAAACATGATACAACTTGCAAAATTTGTTCCATATAGGTTAGTAGATATTAGTCTTTGAGTAAGGATCTATTTATGTCACTAAATTCAACAAACAACCTTATTTCTCTATTTTTTTTCCTCACAGATACTAAATTAGACATCTAGAATGTTTGTTTAATAGGAAAAATAGTGTTTCCTTCTATAAACTTATTCAAAAAAAATCATGAGTGGCTCAAGCTTGGGATTCAAGGGTTTTTATTTTTTATTTTTGTCTTACTACTTTGGCATTGGGTTCCAACTCAATGCTATGTTAAGAAATTTGAGGATCAAAACCTTTCAAATCACTATATTCCTAAGAAAATATATTGCTATATTGTTGGCATAATTGAATAAAAGCATAATTTATTTTTTTTGTATATATCTTGCCCAATTTTAAAATCTTATCTTTAAATATAATGGCCTCTTCATAGTGATCTTGTTGGACCATTATATTGATTTACACTTCTTAACCTAATGATCAAAATTGAAAATCGATTTTAAGGTGATTAACACTTTGGGAAATTTGTTAGTTTTTAGTTGTACATGCTTTTTTCACCATACTAATACTACAATTTTTCTTTGTTAACAATTGAAAACTCAATGTATTCTCATAAAAAATAACAAGTTTTTGTTCACTATCAAACACTTTTCAATGCATATTGTTATCATGTATAAATGGCCTCACCACCATTTTTCCATGTTTTTGTACCTTGCTATTGTTTTTTTCATTCAAAATGTCATACTATCATCTTATTGCAACCAACCTATCAACAAACATATTCTTTGTTTTAGGTATGGATAGTAGGTTAAAGGCATCAAATTATTCAATTATATCACATGCCCTATTCTTACAATCCTTCAAAACATCATTTTTTTATTACATTTAAACCTCTTATGTAGTTTACAATCAACTCACTATCTCCAAACACTTGTAAACAACCAATCTTCTTATTCCTTCCCCATTATAGTCCATGAATAAAGGCCTCATACTCAATTATGTTATTAGTGCATTTGAAACAAAATTTGAAGAATGAAAAATATTTTTCACCTTTGGGAGACACAAGAATTGCCCAGAGGTCCCAACCAAAAAAAGTGGCATATATGGTTTTTTTAAAGGATGTAGGACAACTGGAGGGGGGGTGAATCAGTTGTCACAAAAATTCAAATTTAAGACTTCAACACATATCAATTCCACAAATCCATAGCTCTGTTATCAAGCATAAGCAAGAGATACAAAGCAGAAAGATAGATATCACACTGAACACCAGATTTACGTGGAAAAAATAATAAGGGAAAAACCACGGTGAGGATTAACTCACAATATAAAGTTTGTTCTAGAATAGAAAAGATAAGGCTCACTTCCTAGAAAGGACTCACTGTACAACTACAAAAGCCCACTGCTTACAGAGAGGCTCACTGCCTACAAAATATTTTTAGAACAAAATAAGACTTTGCAGTTAAAATGAATTTAGAATAATGCACCTAACAAGTGTTGATATAGTTTTGGTGATGCTCAAAATACTGACTTAACACACTTCATTATATTTTCTCACTTTTGCACATACTGTCACACATCAACTACCAAAATCCATTATGATCTCTTTATTTAATCTTTAACCTTGTCCAATATATATACTTGATCTCTTCACAAGCATCAATTAGATCATCCTAATTAGATGCACATCATATATACCAAAAATGCTAATAGTCAGCTTCAAGCCATTCCAAAAACTTCCCAACATGCTTCATCAAGTCGACATCGACCTAGGTAGGTCACACATATATCTGCATAACAAAAAATTAATTCACCATTCATTAGGTTGGCCAAGGATAGACCTAATAAAACTTTTACAAATAGCAGAGAAACATCAGTATACCATATAAGCATTTGGATATGTAAGATCTTGTAAGCACATTCTCCCAACACCTGCAAACCATTTCCCAAAACCACAAGTTATAATAGTTAACTACAAAGGAGTGCAGACAATAATATCGAAGAGAGCAAAACAAGTACTAGTTTAGATACCAGACCAAAATTCTAGATTATCCATAGTCTTATACTTGTAGTCACAACATGGTGACATCAATGACAACACCAAAAATTGTAGAGCTAGTCAATCTTCTTCATTATTCCAACAATCTCCCCCTTTGTCATTTGTGGGAACATGTAACACAAAGCTTCCCCATCAAACTCTCCCAACATATCAAAAACTCTCCAACTCCAATTTCTCCCTCTAACTCCAATCTCTCCCCCTTTGACATCAATGGAAAAGGGTAGCCAAAAAAAAGATGTACAAAAATAACATGGTGACATCAAAAGTCACAAAGATTCCAAAAACTTCCAATCAATCAAAAATTTCTTCTCCCCTTTTTTTTAATAGAAACAATAGAAATAGAGAATTCAGGATTCAATTAAGGGTAACACTCTTCACCTTAAAAACTTTCTTATATCTCTCCTCAAGAACTGGACACAACTTCTTCCAATTAAAAGTAGCAGACTCCATTCGAGTACAAATGCTTTCCAATACACCCAACAGAGTAAAAGACGATGAAAAATATGAACTATGTCCTTCAACATATTCAACATTAGTAGGAATTCCGGATAGATGGTCTAATTAGACCTCAACAATTTCTTTAAGAAGCTAAAAATTCTTCACTACATCATCTCTCTGCCTTTGCAAAACAACCAGTTCAACTTGAAGTTGACTGACTCTTAACCTTTGTTTTCCTTCTTTATCTTCAAAAATGTCATAATTCTTTCCAATATTGTTTACTTCAAACTCAATCGCTTCAATTTTACTCCTGAAATTGTCTACCGTAGCAGGCCACCGGAGACAATACTCATAAATATCAGATATTTCTTTAATGGACTTCTTTGTTTCCACAATCAATTTACATAATCTTCCTTTAGTTTTAATACACCTTTTCTCAACCAAAGCTTCAAATTTGCATCCTTCTAAACCTTCAAGTAACATTCTCTCTTCAACAATCTTAACAAGATTTTCTGGCAAGAAATTAGAAACAACTAATATGCCAATACCTTTCTGAAGTAGGTATTCTACCAAAGCATCATCAATCTTCAATCTATCAAAAGGAGAGACTGCATTCCATAATTCACCAATTTTCTTCATCTTCCCCTTAACCAACATAGACTGGACATCATAACAGGATATAATCTCCTTTTCAACTGAAATGTCAATGATATCTTCAGTTATAGCTTTTCTTTTCTCTGATTTCGGAGGAGATTCAGTAATGACAATCTCCAATTCTCTTTTACTAGAGGAAGTGCCCACCTCAAACTGACTCGATATAGATATACCAGAGCAAGGATTTTATTTTAATGCTATGAAATAGGATTTACACATACTTGCAGTATCTGATAATGCCTCTAGATACCTATAAACCTGTTTTCCAATAGGAGTCCCAGATTCCCATACCACATTATCTCTTCCCAGCAAGGAATTCAAAAAGTAAAACACCAAACATACCAACAATGATCTGAAATGAAAGGGATAACCCTCAATTATCAAAATTTGAATATTCTCAGAAAGATTTTCAAGCAACAAGCTACACAGATCAAACTTCTTACTCTCCTTAACCATAATTTGTGCAATATGAACGACAATAGCTGATGTGGAATCTTCATGGTTTCTAAAATAAATCTTGTAAGAAATTTCATACACCACATACCTCATAGCCAAATCTTCAAGATTTTCTATCAATAAAGATTGTGGGTCTTTGCAAATACCTGTCAATTCCTCCACATACTTGTACTTAATAGTTTTCTTTCCAAGAAAATTGTATAAACCAGTGATGCCCTCAATTGCTTCCATCATAACCAAGTAGGGTTTGTCCAATACAATGCTTTCATTCTTAAAATGATTCAATAAGAACAAGATAAAATCTTTATCAACAATCCATGGAAATTCACTCCACAAAGCCATACCTAGGGTTTTGATGTTTTGCAATTCAACTCGGTTCATCCCTAGTTACAAATTTTTCATCTTCTTATGGTCAAATTATTCTAGCTCAGCTCCTTTCAGCTTCAGAGGGATGACATCACTCAATTCTTTGTCTGTTTCTATGCTTTCTTCAATTTGATATTCGAGACTTCTTTGTTTTTCTTCTTCTACCTTTTTTCGCAAATAGAGAAATGAATTCCTGAATACCTGAGTTAATTTCTTTGAATTCCTTCCAGAATTATTTCATGCTCGCTTCAAGATCACTCCAAGATCACTCAGGTTCTTCAAATGCTCAATTAACCAAGAATACTCACAAGATATCAACTTATACACCATGAATTTTCCCTAACCATGCATTAAATGTAGCAAACACCAAAAAGCTGCTAAAAACATCCTTCTCAGCACAGGAAACCCTAATCAGTCTACAAACTTCCATGCCAACATGTTTTCTTCTGGTTCCTTTTCTAAAACCTACGAATACCCATTTTTCACATTCCATCCTCGTAGCAGCCTCTGACACGCCATACAACAGGAGGTTTTATGATTTTTCTAATAATGCTAACCCTAAGACCATGCTAGGCCTAATTACCAAATAAGTCATTTGTACTGGATGAGGGCATAGACCCATCAGGAGTTTCAAGTTTTTCTTCTTTGTCATATTTCTTCTTCCATATCTTATTCATCTATTGTTTCATTTCTTCTTTGTCAATCTTTTTTAGCAGATCATTCTTCTCTATCAGAGCAAACTGCTTTCCATTCTTACTTCTGCAAAACTTTGATATATTTCTAGGTTGACAACTCTTTTCTAATTAGTCTAACCTCCATTACCTATCAACCTACACTCATTTTCTCTATGTCCAAATTATTTATAGGTATAGCATTAGCCATTAAAGGGTTGATTCATTTTGTCTCCATGAAATCTATTCATTGTCACCTTGCTGATCATTCCCACCTGAGGTCTACACTCAGTAGCCTTATGTCCAAACTTTTTGCATGAAAAATATTGTCAAGAGAAAGAGCTAGAAAAATGATTCATTATGCTTCTACATTTTGTTGCTTTATGACCATATTTAGTATAGGGAAAACAAATACCATTAAAGGAAGGGTACCTTTGTGCATTAGGTTCTCTCAAAGGTTATCTTCTTGCAAACTTCCTCTTTTGCTTCCCTTTGTCCCGAGTCATTTTATTTGTCTTTGAACTTTCACCTACATCATTTCCCAAACTAGCTTTGTCTTTACTTGATTTATGTCCTGCAAGAAATTCTTCAAGCTTTTCAGAGCTAGATTTGAACTTATTCTCACAAAGCTTTACCTTTTATAGTTCAATCCTCAGGTTCACCACCTCCTGTTCAAGTTTAGAGCATTCATTAGCTTTGTTTTGCACCATTATATTCAAACAATCTTCAATTCTTTTATTTTCTTCTACTGACACTTTAAGTCCAATTATCTCTTGTTTCAACTACTCACTTACTTCTTTGTGTCTTTCCTTGAATTTATTCAGTTGCTCTTTCAACTTCCAAACATATTCATTTGCATCATCACGATTTTCTTTTAGATCTCTATTCTCTATTTCTACTTTGTCAAGGTCCTTAAGAGCAGTACAAAGCTCTTCTTTATCATCCATCTAACCAACCTTCGGGATCCTTCTCAAGGGTTAAGCTCTTCACCAAGGAACCAAAGCTATGATACCAATTGTTAAAGGATGCAGGACAACTGAGAGGAGGGGTGAATCAATTGTCACATAAATTCAACTTTAAGACTTCAACATATATCAATTCCAGAAATCCATAGTTATGTTATTAATCATAACCAAGAGATACAAAGTAGAAAGCAAGATATCACATTGAACACCATATTTAACTAGAAAACCCAATGAGGGAAAAACCATGGTGAGGATTAACTCACAATATAATTATTTTTCTAGAATAAAAAAGATAAGGCTCACTACTAAGGGTTCACTGCCCAGAAAGGATTCACTGTCCAAATACAAAAGCTCACTACTTGTAGAGAGGCTCACTATCTACAAAAGATTTATAGAACAAAAGAAGGCTTTGCAGCCAAAATGAACTGAGAATAATGCTCCTAACAAGTGTTGATATAGTTTTGGTGATGCTCAGAATATTGACTTAACACACTTCATTATATTTGCTCACTTTCACACACACTGTCGCACATCAACTACCAAAATCCATTACGATCTCTTCATTTAATCTTCAACCTTGTCCAATATATATACTTGATCTCTTCGCAAGAATCAATTAGGTCGGCCTAATTAGATGCATATCATATAATTTACCAAAAATACTAATAGTCAGCTTCAAGCAATTCCAAAAACTTCCCAACATGCTTCATCAAGTCGGCATCGACCTAGGATAGATTGCACATATAGCTGCATAACCAAAAATCAATTCACCGTTCAATAGGTCGTCCAAGGATAGATCTAATAATACTTTTGCAAATACTAGAGAAATGTCAATACACCATATGAGCATCTAGATACGTAAGATCTTGTAAGTACATGCTCCCAACACCCACGAACCATTTCCCAAAACCGCAAGTGATAATATTTAATTGTGGAGGAGTACAGGTCCAAGAATACCAGAGAGAGCAACATGAGTACCGGTTCAGATACCAGACGAAAATACCAAATTAGCCACAGTCTTAGACTTGTAGTCACAACATGGTGACATCAATGACAACACAAAAACTATAGAGATAGTCAATCTTCTTCATGTTTCCAATAGTTTTGAATTTTGAAATGATGTAAACTAGTAAAATGTCTATTTTTTAGTATATTTTGTGTTTGTATTTAAAAAAAAATAAAAAATAATTTTAAATAGTTTTTAATAAATTGACACTAAAATTTAGTTTCTATAAAATGTTGAAAAATGAAGTTACATGAGATGTCAATCTTTTTATAGTAAATTCTATTTATTTTCTTTCAAATTTTTTTGTGTGTATTTATAACTTGAAACTTTAGTGCATGGATATATTTTTTCCAATTTTAATAAATATATATTTTAAATAAATATTAATATGTGCATGTATAAAAAAATGATTATTTCCATTTGACATCAACATTCATATTAAATATTTATCTAAAATAGAAAAAATTATACCATCTTGATATAGATTCTTTTATCTAATGCATCATATTTTGTCAAAAAAATTAATAAATTTTAGTATTTTTCCTCGTCATGGTAATCAACCTAATATTTTGTGTTGATAACCTACTTTTAGTAAAAATAAAATATAAAGTATAAATAATAATTAAAATATTAAAGTATTTATATTTTTGAAAACTACACTTATTAATCTACAAAAGGTTATTTTTATATTTAAAAAAAAAGTTATTTACATGAGTAGGTGTTATTCAAACCTCGATTTTTTCAAGTAATTTTATTTTTTTGGTAAATTGGCCTTAAAGCGGTAATATATATGCATTTATCCAATATTTTTTGTTGGAAAAGTTGTGGAAATATCTAACTTATCTAGAATGAATCTTACTAGATCATATGTTTGACCAGATTTTAATTTTTTGTTAGAGATACTTATTTAGTTGTGCTAATAAGTTGGTTGAAAGTGTGACACAACTTTGTACGATTATGTAACAACCCGCCACACAACCCTAGAGGAAGTTGTGCATAATTAACTACTCAAATGTACTATTTTTTTTTTTTAAACTACAAATAACATGCAAGTTCACTACCCATTGCCAACAACCTCTAAGGTTATGAGACTGAGATTAATTTAAAACCCAAACAAGAAACATGAATTGAAACCATAACATTTAATTACTTAAAGAATTAATAACTCATACATTCCATACATGATAAATTACATCAAGGAATAAGAGATACCACATGATTTCAAATAACAATCATTTAACAATAAGACTACAACTCTCATTCCCCGAATGAGGTGAATCCAATAAGCATGGTTACATAATACATCTTCCACCTCGATAACAAATGAGGGGTAATAAATTACAAGTTTCCAACTGAAATGAATAAAGCATGAAATGAAGCTGGATCCCACGAGCTCTCCAACTGAAAATCTCATCCACACGAACAAGGAGAAAACCCAACAGAGTAAGGTGCACGTTCCACCCAACCAAGTGATACCCGAAGGCTCACCCCTCGTGCTAGGAGATAGTAACAAGGAATCCTATACAAGACCATCAACCTCTAGACACAGGCTAACTCACACTAACACAACCAATCACATGAACCATACAACCATAAGAATAACACAAGTACAACTCTAACATCGCTGACATAAGTCATATTGCTTCCAAAATTAAAAAAGATCAGGTATGATAAGAAGACCATACACATAAAACCAAATACCAACTATTGTCATAGAAAGAGTGCCATCACATAGCTCGACATGGGATATCCTCTGGGAATCTTCATAGGCTCTGACCCCCACTATGGGATATCCTGGTGCCCTCAACCGAATCTTGGCCCCCATACTCACTCATTCGGAAATCAAATACCTCTCATGAAGACAAGATAGATGATCTTTCCATTCTAGGCCTTCCCACTCATCCCAAGCCTATATGAGCACTTGTGTCTATGAGTGAGGCTAAATTGTCTTGATTAATGTGAAATACTACCCAAACTTCTAAGTATATTGTTTTAGTTATCACTTGATTAAACCACCTACGAAGGTTATCCAGTTTACCTCTTTGGGCTCCGGTGCCTAATAGAAGCCACTCTTCTACTTGACAACATACCAACACAAAACCATTCACCAAGGGTGCCAAAGTACATACAAACAAGATAAACAATCACTCCAACTCTAGGAGGAACATATAATGAAAACTCACTCCAAATAATGGAGGCAACAAAAGTCACAATCCACTCCTTCCAAAGGAGGCACAAATCACATAATCTACTCCTAATTCAAAGGAGGCACAAACCACATAATCCACTCCTAATCTAAAGGAGGCACAAACCATCCTCGTTCATGAAATCTGGGTAAAACAACAAGATACAACTATATGCACTACCCAAGGCAATACAAAGGTTGACTAACATATTAGGACAACCCACACAATTAAATGAAAACCACATCTGGAAGACTTACATAAACAATTCACTCCATTTTCCCAACAATGACAATGAGAGAAAACACCTAACAAAAAGACACTTTTGGCAATTAAATAACCTACTTTAGGATTTCTTAAATCCAAACAATGCAATGACATATTGCATGTAATCAATTAAAATAGGATTTACTAAATCCAAGCAAAGCAATAATACATCATTTGCAAACATCCAAGGTAAGTAAAATTACATTTGTAACATTAGGTAATTCAAAACCCTAATTGTTTAATTTCATCATAATTTAAATAAGGGCTAATCCAATTACTTCACTTCAAATTTTCTCAATTACAATTAATAATAAGAATCAATTTTTTTTTTTTTAAATAAAAATCATTTTTCTTAAAGAATTACCCTTTGCATCTTTTCTAATAAAAATAATCTAACAAAAAATTATATTTAATTATATGATTAAACATGTAAATTTTATTTAAATATTTTGTAAAAAACTATATATATTTCCCACAACTCTAAACAAATCCAATTATTTAAAAATACATAATATATACATTATATATATATAATATATATATGCATATTATATATATAAATAATAATAAAAAATTATTTAAATAATAATATAATATATATATTATATATATATATAATATAATATAAAATAAATAAAAATAAAATATAAATA
The DNA here is from genome assembly GCA_007258455.2 of Sequoia sempervirens. Taxonomy (NCBI): domain Eukaryota; kingdom Viridiplantae; phylum Streptophyta; class Pinopsida; order Cupressales; family Cupressaceae; genus Sequoia; species Sequoia sempervirens. The sequence goes on from VDFB02022179.1 coordinate 55,410, forward strand.
TAAAAAGCAATTTTTTTGTTGACCACACGGGCACCCAAAAGAGAGGAGGAAGCAGCCATAGGCTGCACCCAGCCTCTCTTAGTGGAGGCGGTGCTGCCACAACAGCGCCCTCCACTAGGGTGTGGCTATGGTAGCTATGGCTGCCTCCCTCCCTCTTTAAAAAAAATAATTTTTTTATTTTATTTTTTTCCTCAATACACATTTTTTTAAAATAAAACACAGCACATAAAATCCTATGTTCTAATAATTTCCAGAACATGATTTTTTGTGCCAAAAATTTTTAATAGGAAATATTTTTTTAAAAAAAATAACCTAGATCCAATATGCAAAATATATATATAAACATAAAATCCCCATTTTACAGTCAAATTGAACCAATATTCTACAAAAAAATAAAATAAAACTAATTTTCGAACATAGTTTCCTAATTTCAATTTCTAATTTGATATGAACCATTTCAACTCCCAAACAGAGATTTTCAAATTTTATTTTGTTCATTTTCAAATTTTCTATTGTTACACTTGAAAGTTTCTGTTGAAAGTTTTTTTTTGTTTTTCTACAAACATCTAAATTTCTTCCATGATTCAACAGGGTTTTAAATTTTTTTTCCAAACAAGTTTTCAATATTGAAGATCCTAAATTTCAAAACAATAAACACAAAACAAGAAAGAACATGTTGGAAACTTGAAGAAGAAGACTGGAGTTGAGCTAAAATTTCCAATTCTTCCAAAATATTTTCAACTCTTCACTCCAATCCAAAGTGCATCCACAACAAGAGAAAATCCTTCCTTTTTTTCTTCACAGCTAGTTCCTTCTTTTTTATTTTCAAGAATGAAATATCTTCCCCAAAAATATAGTCAACTTTCCCCAAAAAGAATAAAAATAATCTTCATTCCTATCCTCAACACTTAGTCAACATTTTACAAATATCTTCTTTTTCTCCACCATAGATATTTCTTTTATGCATTCACAAGATATTTTCTTTTTAAATGATTTAAAACAAAATTCCATTTCCAATAAATTTAATTCTTTTAATTTATGCATTTTTAAAACAACTTTAACTATTTAATTTATTTAATCAATAACTATAATTTAAAACGCCATTTAATTTCCAAAATAGATTTAAATCTTTTACTTTATGCAAATTTTCAAATACAATTAAACTATTCACTTAATAGATAATTTAATAGATTAATTTATTTACTCCACAACTAAATTTATTTAATAAACAACTTAAATACATAAAGTCATTTATTTACCTTTTTCAACTTGCAATTAAATAAAATCAAGGAGAGATGAACAACAAAGAATCAACTTAACCTGACTAAAACCTGATGACACACTATGACTAGGGTGATGACTTGGCACGGAAAACCTAGCTACTATCTCCCAATTGAATACCGTTGGCCAATAGACACGCTCAAACCTGTGAAACCAAGTGGAGTCGATGTCCTATACCTATCAACCTGTGAACAAAAAGTATATAAAACATGCATATATATAACATAATAAAACACAACGTGAAGAGAAATCACGGAATCACAGAGCGCTCGCATGTGAGTAATGTAATCCTACCCCCTTCACCAATACAGTCAAATCAAGACTGATGAAATTAAAGCATCATTAATCAATAGATAAACATATATCAATATCAACAACTATGCTAATCAAAAGCATAAAATGAAACATAACAATGCATCATCTCATCATAGTAAAACATCCACATCACTCTAAAGTCAGTGATCATAAAACAATAACAAAGATCAAGGTCTATCATAATAAAGGTACTGTCTAAGAAAATATACAAATTTAAACACATAATAGTAACAACTGGAGGGGCACTACATCCTCCCCCCTAGGGTCAGGCTTACTCCTGGAAGCCTGAAAATACCGATAGGTAACACACACACACAAAAATTTACATGTTATACAAATGTCCATAATGCATTCACCTAGTAAGAAGGATATCAGTGCATTGTACACTGCACCAAGGATCCTATCCTTTCCACTAGTTTTCTGCACCATTGGACCTACACCACCTCACAACAACTTCTAGGTAGACAAGTGAGATCAACCTAAAAGGAGAGCATAAACTAACGAATAAAGCATCTAGGTAAATGGAATGGGCTCATAGTGCCCAGAGTATAAACCAACGCAACTAACAACTTAATCAGTTCCACATTATCCCAGAGTACCCAATGTTTAAACTCGGGCTCTGATACCATGTGTAACACCCTGCCATGCAACCCTAGAGGAAGTTGCAATTAACTACTCAAACATAATAAAATTTTTTTCTTTTTAATTACAAATAACATGCAAGTTCACTACCCATTTCCAACAACCTCTAAGGTTACGAGACTGAGATTAATTTAAAACCCAAACAAGAAACATGAATTGAAACCATAACATTTAATTACTTAAAGAAGTAAGAACTCATTCATTCCATACATAATAAATTACATCAAGGAATAAGAGATACCACATGATTTCAAATAACAATCATTTCACAAAAGACTACAACTCTCATTCCCCGAATGAGGTAAATCCAATAAGCATGGTTACATAATACATCTTCCACCTCGATAACAAATGAGGGGTAATAAATTACAAGTTTCCAATTAAAATGAATAAAGCATGAAATGAAGCTAGATCCCATGAGCTCTCCAACTGGAGGGTATGTGCAGGATCATCATGCAAAAAATAGGCCCTTAAGTGGCAAAAAATTCAGAAAAATCAATGTTAGGCAACTTGACGTAAATATTTGAATAAGTTATCTATATTATTTCAAAAATATGTAAGAATAGAATTTGTAAAAATTGAATGTAGTTTCTAAAATACTAGGTTTATTTAAAATAAATAAAATCTATTTGGTGAAAATTTGAAATTTCAATGCAGAGTACTTAAATTTCAGGGAAAATAAGAAGTAGGTGTCCATCTACAACCCTAACCACAATAAATTAATAATATTTTTGTGAGATTTTATATATAAGTAGAGGACTCATGTCTGGATGTGATGCATATTTTTGTAATTTTTTTCCAAGTAAATAATTAATTATGAATTTTTTATTACAACTTTTAGAAAATATAAAAACTCGTTGGACTACCTTAACTTGGTCAAAACTTTATGAAATTTAATTTTCTTTTAATCCTATAGTATGTGAAGCATAAATGTGACACATGTTTTGGATTCAAAAATATGATACCGCTTGAAAGTTATAGATGTTTTTCAATTAGCCTATCGATTAGGACTTTAGTCATAATTCTAATAGAAAATGAATAATAATTATTTATTAAATTCAAATTAAATCATAATTTATATTTTTGGAAAGCTGAGAATCTCCTCTAAAAACCCTTTTTGTTTCATTAATTCTGGGTGAAAAAAATTCATCAACCACATACCCCGATAATATTGCCACTTTTTGGCACACCATGATCCTGCACATACCCTGGAAATCTCGTCCACACAAAGAAGGAGAAAACTCAACGGAGTAAGGTGCATATTCCACCCAACCAAGTGATACCTGAAGGCTCACCCCCCATGCTAGGAGATAGTAACAAGGAATCCTATACAAGACCATCAACCTCTAGACACACGCTAACTCACATTGAAACAACCAATCACATGAACCATACAACCATAAGAATAACACAAGTACAACTCTAACATCACTGACATAAGTCACATTGCTTCTAGAATTAAAATAGATTAGGTATGATAAGAAGACCATACACATAAAACCAAATACCAATTGTTGTCATAGAAAGTGTCATCACATAGCTTGACATGGGATATCCTCTAGGAATCTTCATAGGCTTCAGGCCCCACTATGGGATATCCTGGTGGCCTCAACCGAATCTCGGCCCCCATACTCACTCATGTGGAAATCAAATACTTCTCGTAAAGACAAGATAGATGACCTTGCCATTTCAAGCCTTCCCACTCATCTCAAGCCTATATGAGCACTTGTGTCTATGAGTGAGGCTAAATTATCTTGATTAATGTGAAATACTACCCATACTTCTAAGTATATTGTTTTAGTTATCACTTGATTAAACCATCTCCGAAGATTATCAAGTTTACCTCTTTGGGCTCTGGAGCCTAACAAAAGCCACTCTTCTACTTGACAACATACCAACACAAAACCAATCTCCAAGGGTGCCAAAGTACATACAAACAAGATAAACAATCACTCCAACTCTAGGAGGAACATATAATGAAAAATTACTCCAAACACTAGAGGAAACAAAAGTCATAATCCACTCCTTCCAAAGGAGGCACAAATCACATAATCCACTCCTAATCCAGAGGAGGCACAAACCACATAATCCACTCCTAATCCAAAGGAGGCACAAACCATCCCCGTTCGTGAAAACCGGGTAAAACAACAAGATACAACTATACGCACTACCCAAGGCAATACAAAGGTTGACTAACATATTAGGACAACCCACACAATTAAATGAAAACCCCATCTAGAAGACTTACATAAAAAATTCACTCTGGATTTTCCCAGCAACGACAATGAGAGAAAGCACCTAACAAAACGACACTTTTGGCAATTAAATAACCTACTTTAGGATTTCTTAAATCCAAACAACGCAATGACGTATTGCATGGAATCAATTAAATTAGGATTTACTAAATCCAAGCAAAGCAATAATACATCGTTTGCAAACATCCAAGGTAAGTAAAATTACATTTGTAACATTAAGTAATTCAAAACCCTAATTGTTTAATTTCATCATAATTTAAATAAGGGCTAATCCAATTACTTTATTTCAATTTTTTTCAATTACAATTAATAATAAGAATCAATTTTTATTTATTTTTTTAAATAAAAATCATTTTTCTTAAAGAATTACCCTTTGCATCTTTTTGAATAAAAATAATCTAAAAAATAATTATATTTAATTATATGATTAAACATATAAATTTTATTTAAATATTTTGTTAAAAACTATATATATTTCCCACAACTCTGAATAAATCCAATTATTGGAAAATACATAATATATACATTATATATAATATATGCATATTATATATATAATATATATAAATAATAATAATAATTTATTTAAATAATAATATAATATATATATATATATATATTATATATATATAATAATATAAAATAAAATAAATAAACATAAAATGAAAATATAAAAAGCAATTTTTTTATTGACCACATGGGCCGCGAAAAGAGAGGAGGATGCAGCCATAGGCTGCGCCCAGCCTCCCTTAGTGGAGGCGTCGCTGTCTATGGCAGTGCTTAGCGTTGCCACAACAACATCCTCCACTGGGGTGTGGCTATGGCAGCCATGGCTACCTCCCTCCCTCTTTAAAAAATATTATTATTTTTTTCCTCAATACACATTTTTTGAAAATAAAACAGAGCACATAAAATCCTCTGTTCTGATAATTTCCAAAACATGATTTTTGTGCCAAAAAATTTTAACAGGAAATAATTTCTTTTAAAAATAACCCAGACCCATTATGCAATATATATATATATATATAAACATAAAATCCCCATTTTACAGTCAAATTGAACCAATATTCTATAGAAAATATACAATAAAACTAATTTTCAAACATAGTTTCCTGATTTCACTTTCTAATTTGATATGAACCATTTCAACTCTCAAACAAAGGTTTTGAAATTTCATTTTGTTCATTTTCAAATTTTCTATTGTAAAACTTGAAAGTTTCTATTGAAATTTTTTTTTTTTTTTTCTACAAACATCTAAATTTCTTCCGTGATTCAACAAGGTTTTAAAATTTGTTTCCAAACAAGTTTTCAATATTGAAGATCCTAAATTTCAAAACAATAAACACAAAACAAGAAAGAACCTGTTGGAAACTTGAAGAAGAAGACTGAAGTTGAGTTGCAATTTGCAATTCTTCCAAAATCTTTGCAACTCTTCACTCCAATCCAAAGTGCATCCACAACAAGCGAAAATCCTTCCTTTTTTTCTTCACAGCCAATTCCTTTTTTTTTTTTTCAAGAATGAAATATCTTCCCCAAAAATATAGTCAACTTTCCCCAAAAAGAATAAAAATAATCTTCATTCCTATTCTCAACACTTAGTCAACATTTTACAAATATCTTCTTTTTCTCCACCATAGATATTTCTTTTATGCATTCACAAGATATTTGATTTTTAAATGATTTAAAACAAAATTCCATTTCCAATAAATTTAATTCTTTTAATTTATGCATTTTCAAAACAACTTTAACTATTTAATTTATTTAATCAATAACTATAATTTAAAACACCATTTAATTTCCAAAATAGATTTAAATCTTTTACTTTATGCACTTTTCAAATACAATTAAACTATTCACTTAATAGATTTAATAGATTAATTTATTTACTCCACAACTAAATTTATTTAATAAACAACTTAAATACATAAAGGCATTTATTTACCTTTTTCAACTTGCAATTAAATAAAATCAAGGAGAGATGAACAACAAAGAAGCAACTTCACCCGACTAAAACCCGATGACACACTATGACTAGGGTGATGACTTGGCATAGAAAACCTAGCTACTATCTCCCAATCGAATACCATTGGCCAATGGACATGCTCAAACCTGTGAAACCAGGTGGAGTTGATGTCCTGTACCTTTCAACCTACGAACAAAGAGTATATCGAATATGCATATATATAACATAATAAAACACACCGTGAAGAGAAATCGCAGAATCATAGAGCGCTCGCATGTGAGTAATGTAATCCCGTCCCCTTCACTAATACAGTCACATCTAGAATGATGAAATTAAAGCATCATTAATCAACAAATAATTATATATCAATATCAACAACTATGCTAATCAAAAGCAAAACATGAAGCGAGCAGGTGCATGAAGTTGGGTACCAATTTTTTGGCCACTTATGAATGTTTTTTTAAAAACACGCTCGTGTTATAATGCGAGCGTGTTATAACATGCACACATTATTTCGCGTTAAAAAAAAAAGAAAAAAGAAAAATTATTTGCCTTGGAATACCAACCCAGAGGCTTGGACGGCATTCCCAACAAGGCTAGAGATGTGTTTTTGCAAATTCTACTATTTTTCACATAATCGAGTCCATGCTCACCATCAAGATTGCATCTAGTTCAATATTGACAAAATCAAAAACATGGGTAATGTTAGGTTGTCTCTTAGCTATCCAACGATGTAATTTTTTTCACTTTTTGACAATGTTAAGCCTTTCATCCATAATTTCTTTTGTTTGTATGTCATTTTTTTCCAAAAAGTAGTGTTTAGTGTTTTTTTGTTATAAATTAACCGTTCATCAAAATTTCAAATAAATTACATTTTTAGAAACTAGACTCCATTCTACAATTTTTTTTTTTTTAAAAATCAATTATTTTGAAAAATTTGTAGTGGGAGCACAGCCAATATTCTGCTTTTTCAGGAAGTGCCCACTTATAAAATTAGTAAAAAATCAAATATTTATTAAAAAATTATCAAAAAAATTGTGCACCAACTAGATGCTATTAGCTAACTTCTGACCATAGCAATTTTAAAAATACTACAAAAAAGTTCACCGTGCTCAGGTCGTACAAGAGTTGCTATGTTATGTTTTTTTGACAAAAACAACACCAATTTTTGTACATCCCTCTTTTGAACCCCTTAATCTCAACCATTATCAAAATAAATTAGTAGTTTAGAAAGTAGACTTGGAGCACTTTGATCCTTGTTTTTGTTTCATCTCAAAATTTTGAGTGTAACTATCCTCAATTTCACATCCAAGGTCAACATTTTCTGATTTTAGAAAAAAAATGTCACTTAAGCCCCCTTTTTGGGAACCATCTTGGTGCACTTACCCAAGCATAACATCCATATAATGCATCATCTCATCATAGTAAAACATCCACATCACTCTAAATCCAGCGATCATAAAACAATAACAAAGATCAAGGTCTATCATAGTAAAGGTACTGTCTAACAACATATACAAATTTAAGCACATAATAGTAACAACTGGAGGGGCACTACAGATTACCCTGACCTAATTGATGTTATGTTTGATAAGGATATATAAGCTGGATTGTTTTTTATGTTTTGATGTAATATAATGAATATTTGATTTCTATGATGCAAATTTTATTAGAGCAGTGCAAATTTAAGTTGTGAATGTTGAGTTGAAGATCAGAGTTGTGTGAATAAAGAGCTTGGTAGAGTGTTGAATCTGAATCAGATAAAGATTGTTATTGAGCTTCAATGGAACTATATTTTATGCATATGTAAGATGTAGTTGTAACAATTCAAAATAGTTTGTGAGCCACCATCTCTCTTCTATCTTTTTCTTTGTGGACAATGAGTTTACTTGCAGTGAACATTTCTATAAATATACTATAACTGATTATAATATATTATGAGCTAACTGTCACCATGGTTTTGCCCTTTTTTTTTCCAAGTAGAAGTATTGGTGTTCATATGTTATGTGATTTGAATGTTTCATGCTTTCTCTCCTAATTGCATTTGATTATTCTTTGGTAATTGGATGTTTAATGTTTGAATGGTTTAAGAGAATACTAATTCAACCCCCCTCTTAGTATTCTAGGTGTTCAAAATTGTGCAATGCAATGCCCAGGTTTGTGACATGGCTTAACTTCCTCTCGTGGATTGTATAGGGCGGTGCAATGACAATCATCCTTCCAACAATTGGTATTAGATCTTGGGTCATGGGTTTTGTATAAGAGAAAATTTGCACTCCATGTGCAAATCCCCTTTTTTCCTTTACCCACCTTAGAAAACAAAGTTCTAAGGCTTAATTCCACCTAAGCCCACTGCTTGCATCACACTTGGCACATTTTTTGAGCATCGATGGAGGAATTTCTGTTGAGGATTCTCATGCAATGCGCAGACATCCACACAACATGCTTACGTCCCTTATAGATCCCTACTTCTCAAACCTATAGAGGTTTTACACTTCCCATTGTGGGTCGATTTGTAACACCCTCCTCAGCTGACCAACCCAAATATGGTCATTTTCTTCATCTCCCCTTCAAATTGACTCCTTCCATATGTATTTCATCCTCTAAGGACTTAATTCAAAAGCTTCAAAATCTCTCCTCCAGTCTCTTCACAAGCTCTAAGTAGCTTCTTTACCATCTCTTCAATCTCCAAACACTTTACACTTCACAGCAGCAACATCAACACTCCACATTAGTAGAGAAAGTGTGGAACAAAACACCATTGCAGCAGAGGCTTGAGTTCCTCTCATTTTCTCCCCCATTATCCTTGAGTGCTCTTGGTGGAGGTGGAAATATTTCAATCCTCTCCTATATTACTTGGTTAAGTAGCATAACACTTTTTTGTAGTGCTTTAGTGCTCTTCACTTCATTTCTACTTTTCTCTCTATCTATCTGGTTGTTTGTGGAGGTGGGAACACCAAAAACAAGGTCTCATTGAGGAAGGCCCCTATACAGAAACCTAACAATTTCTCTCTTCCTCTTGTGTGCAAGTATTGAATACACCCACGAGCTAGAAGCTTCATCACTCACACGATCATAAGTATTTCCTTTCTTCTCCTTATCTTTATAATCTCTATTTCACTTCATTTCAGTCTTATTACTTCCTGTTGCTATCTTGCATTCTAGAAGTTCTTAGTAATTGGAGTGTAAGTAGTCATTTAGGTATTTCTTGAGACACTCTTGTTCTCCAGTCCGTACGAGATGCTAATATGCTTCTAGGATGCGAGTGCACCTTGCTATAGTCTGTATTCTACGCTAACGTCCTTTGGTCGAGAGCTTGATAGTTTGTCTAGAAAATATCTATAAACTCTTTCAGATTATGAAACTCTCACTATTGTTCTTGAGGTAGATTAGGGAATTTTTCGCTGTGAGGCTCTCTAAATTAAGAGAACTCATGAGTAGTGAATCCTCCTCTTCTACAGGTTTGAACACCTCGCTTGTGTTGGGTGGATTTTTGCAAGGTGTGTGCCTTTGGTCTCCTTATGTTGTGTAATGTAGTGGTTGGGTTCATGACGTGGCTTAACCACCTCCCATGGATTCATTAACTTTGACAATTTTATTGAGCATTAACAGGTTGATTCTTTTGGTTCAACAACAACTATCCTTCCAACATTGAGACACTTCTCATCTAATAAATCAAGCTCATGAAATCTAGATACAAAATAATATCCTGCCAATGACATGTCTTAAGACACCCTTAAAGAGGGGACCTTAACCTTAATAGGTAAAATGGATTCAATTCCAAAGACTAAAGAATATGAAGTGTCTCTTATAGGTGTACATATACTAGCGCAATAAGCCTGTAAAGTAGGATTAAGTTGCAAGTGCCAATTTGAAGCCCTACCTTGAACTTTAACTTGTGGGTGCTAAAAAGTAGAAAATAAATGAGAGTAATGAGTAGAAAAGTGATGATGTATATGAAATTGTTGACAAAGATCATGAACATCTTGATTTTTGAAGGGTTTTCCATTGGCTATAGTGATGCCATGAGGAATATCATATCAAAAAATGACTAAACATAAAAATTCAATGAAAAAACATATTTTTTTATAAACACCATGTCTATTAGACCTAGGGTTTATTTGCAAAACCCTAGTAAATCTAGAGATCATAAATAAATCCTTTTTAGCACATTCCACCTCATATCATGCCAACAAGACCAATTGACTGGACTCTCAAAAAATGCATGTCGAATCTACCATCAGGTTCCTCCGTAAACCTTTAGAGGTGACTTTAGCAACAACATAGCAATATTGAAATTTTTTGAGCAACTTTGGGGTGATCCCACAATAGTGGTTTGCAATTTTTGGCCAAACTGTACACTGAAATTATTTTTTTAACTAAATCTTCACATTCGGGCACCTATAGCGGCTAAATAGTGAGGAATTTGGAAGATGATTCAAACTAGAGTATCGTCACATTTTGTCTGTAGATTATAAAAATATTTTTTTCAAAATTTTTGGAATCAGATTGCACTTCTTTTTCCATCTCCCATGAAAACTAGTTTTCTTCAAGAAACAACATTTTTAAAAAGTGATGCACACCGTATAACGCATATTTTTTTTTACATGAAGGATAAAATTTGAATTCTTTCAAATTTAGATTTAAAGCTCTGATATCTAGTGCTTCCACTTGGTTAGATAGTTTTTTATTGAATATTTTTTCTTTAATCAAGTTTTGAAGTCAAACCAATTACAATTCAGACATAGCGTGACTGTATAACGTGTAAATTTTTTTATATATATCAAAAAAAAAATTGTTAGATTAAGGACTTCAATATCTAGTGCACTCATATTTTGTAATTTTTTTTGATAATCTGCTATTTTTCCACATGTGCAAAACAAAGACCTTCATTTTAGATGAAAAACCTATGTTTAATAAAACTAAAAAACAAATACATAATAAAACAAAAACATATTAAAATTATATTCGTTGGATAGCTCGTTCTGAGGACTGCCTAATTCCAGTTGGGTTTGTGAAGATTCCTCCATTTTCATCCTCAACCCAAGATTCAAAGCCTAAAAATTTAGGTTTTTTTGTGAACAAGGTCAAAAATCAAGGAAAAGGGTGGTTTGCTAGAGCCAGGGGGTTCTAGCAAGCCCCCAGGGGTTCGAGCAAACCAGGGTTCATTAAAACCCTTGTTCATTCAAACCCCCTTCCCAAAAGGGGTTTTCATTTGTTTTTTTTCCATGCATGCATTAAATAGGTTCACTCGAACCCTGGTTCAAGCAAACCCTTTTTTGGTTCATTTGAACCAATGAGTTCATTCAAACCTCTAGAATGAAAATTTTTGGCATGGGGTCATTTTTTACAAGTTTTCCTTCCTCATTCAAATTGTAAACCACTTTTGTGGGTTTACCTTTTGCAAAAATTGCAAAACATGCCTCTTTTCTTCATTGACCTTCACCAATTCTTCTAGAACACTGACCTCTCATTTCCATGACATTTAGGCACATCACAGACAACAATAAAACCTTTTGACATCAATGACAACACTATGCCAATAATCTCCCCCTTTTTCATTGATGGCAAAACCAAAATCTCAACTTGCAAACAAAAGTCTGATACCAATTATAGATGTTTCAATTTATTCTTTGTACCAACTAAACTATTCATTATAACTACACTTGCTCAGCATTCTCCCCCTTTCATAGTTGCCTGAGCATTTACACAATCTCTCCCCCTTTGACATCAATGTCAAAGGGTCATCCTTAGGACTTGCACACTTTCTTTCCTAGTGAATATTCTCCCCCTTTGACAAGAAATTGAAAGAGAAGAAGTGGATTCTCGAATCTGCAACCATCAAGTCGTTAGAAATTTATAAAATCAATTTTACCTGATTTGATCTCTCCTTTAATTTCTAGGGATAAATGAAGTGACTATGAAGATCCCCCTAGAGTTATGCCCTATCACTAGAATTTAGTGATAAAATGTGGGAACAATTACTCCAAACTTCTACCTCAGATATGTAAATTGCTCCTAGGGAAGAGGCTTGGTGAATATTTCTGCCGCTTGATTTTTTTTTTCACATACTCCATGGTGACTTCCTTTTCTGCAACCTTCTCTCTAACGAAGTGATACTTAATTGATATGTGATTGTTCCTAGAATACATCATTGGATTCTTTAAGATGTTAATTGTGCTTGAGTTATCAAAAGGAATAAAGATAGGTTCATTGTACTCAACCTTGATGTCTTTGAGAGTCTGCTTCATCCATAGAACTTGAGTACAACATGTTTTTGTTGCTATATGTTCTGATTTTTCTATGGAGAGTGTAATTGATTCTTTCTTTTTTCTCATCCATGACACAATTTTATCTCCAAAAAAAAATGCACCACCACTAGTGTTTCTCCTATCAGCTGTACATCTAGCCCAATCAACATCTATTTATGTTAAATGGAAGTAAAATCTTTTCTTTTGGGATACCACAACCCATAATTAATAGTGCTTCTAATATATCTAAAAATTCTCTTCACTGCATTGATATGGGACTCCTTGGGAACAACTTGAAACCTTTCCACCATACACACTACTTCCATAATGTTTGGCCTTGATGTAGTTAAATACAACAAGATTCCAAGATCATTGACCTATACATTGTCTAATTTTCATCTGAGGATTCATCCTATTTTCTTAACTTACACCCAATTATCATGGGGATACTAATTGGTCTACTATCTTCCATGCCAAACTTCTTAAGCATTTACTTAGCATACTTGGTTTGAGATATGAATATCCCATCATTTGTTTGTGCAATCTGCAAACCAAGGAAAAATGACAACTCTCCTAGCATTGACATCTCAAATTCATCTTACATATGTGTAGCAAATACTTTGCACATTTTGTCATTGCTACCTCCAAATATGATGTCAAATACATATACACCAATAATTATCATGTGCTTGCCTTTTGATTTGAAGTATAGATTACTATCTGCACATCCATTTTTGAATCGTTATTGTTGTAGATACTGGTCTAACCTTGAATACCATGCTCTAGGTGCTTGATTTAGACCATACATTGCCTTCCTCAATATGCATACATAATATTCTTCTTTTGAAAGTTGAAAACCTTCTAGTTGTTCAATGTAGACTTTGTATTCAAGGTTTCTATTTAAGAATGCAGATTTAACATGTATTTGATAAACTTTAAATCCTTTATAAATGAAGAATGCAAAAAACATTCTTATTGCTTCTAATCTTGCAATGAGTGCAATTTTTTTCTCAAAATCAATAACTTTATCTTGTGCATATCCTTTGTACACCAATCTTGCTTTGTTTCTCACAACAACACCATCATCATTCAACTTATTTATAAACACCCATTTAGTACCAATCACATTTTTTCTTAGGGGTCTAGGAACCAATTCCCATGTGTTTTACTTCTCAATTTGATTGAGCTCTTCTTCCATGATTTTTATCCAACTTTCATCTTTGATGGCCTCAAAATAACTTTTTTGCTCAATTTGAGGCAAGATTGCAAAGTTTACTTGTTCCTTGTTCTTCGCTAGTATTCTTTGTGTCTATACTCCATTATTATCACTATTAATCTTATCTATAGGTGATCCTTTTGTACATATTTTGTAGGTTCCTTCCCAATTTTTGAAACATAAGGAAATATAGAATAAGGGAGTTTCCAAAAATGGAAAAGTGGATCCAAAGAGGAAAAAGGGGTCTTTTTCTTCTAATTTCATTGGGAAATGAGATCCACACAATGAAATAACTATCAACCTTAAGGTGAGTCAAAAATCAAGGTGTGAATCTACAAATTTCCCTTTTATGCAAGGACAGGGGTATGAGTCAAACAACACTTCAGGGAGAAAGATTAAAAATAGCAAATAAACTCCAAATTCTGATTTATAAAGTGCATTTAGAAGCTTAAACATAATATTGATGGAACCTAAGAATTAACGAGAATATAGAAGGGATAAATGTTGTGTACTTTTTGCAAAATGTGATTTTTCAAGGCTCATTGAGGACTCATTCACCCTATGGTGAATGGGTCCTAGCTAGGGCTCCTCAAAATATGTTTATTGGTTTTGTTCTCCTATTTATACACTCCTAGATTCTTGAATCTTGCATTTGGAAAGAAAAAAATAAATTTTGTAGGCCAATTTATGTGGTTTCACAAGAAAGGTGACAACTTTGCAATTTTTGTTCTACAATAGATCTTCCACCTAAAATTTGCAAATACACACACAGAGGAGAAGAATTTTGTTGGTTAGGTGAATGGGGGTTTACATTGGTCAAACCCCATTTTGATAATTAAACCTTGAAATGAAATAATGAAACATGAAGGAATGATGAATGAACATGCTTATGTCACAACTCACCAAACCTTTAATAAACCTTGATAATGGAGGTCTTCAACTTGCATGAAATGGCTTAAATGGATGTGGATCTTGTCTTTGAATCTTTTCTTGAGATGATACTTTGAATGCTTGATTGAATCATCAAACCTACATCAACATATTAGCTCCAAAAATATGCATGACTCCACATAACTTTGACATAATTCTTGGATCTTGATTGTTGCAACAATTCTTCAATAAATCTACCATTGAATTCTCTTGACAATAATATTGATCATCAACTTTACTATAAGGATGCTCTCCTCAAAATTTCTTAGTAAAACATAGTAAAATGATCTCTTTTTTATACACATCTTAAGATTTAATTCCCGAAATTCAAATATCACAAGTCAACATTGAATTATGGATTTGAAATCATTAAAATACTACCAAAAACATATTTCGAAGAGGGTTCCTAGGTCTAAGTGAGGACCCATTCACCATAGGGTGAATAGGTCCTAGGCCACTTACGTAAGACACACACGAACAATGTTAAACATTATGTAAAAATAGGGTCATAGGTCTAAGTGAGAACCCATTCACCCTATGGTGAATGGGTCCTAGGCCACTTACCTAGGACGCACATCTTCCAGAGTTAAGTGTTGTGAAATGGAATTTATGAATGTTAGGTTTTATCCCTCGAAAGTTACATTTAATTAGGCTTGGATTTTAATTAAAGGGGCCAATTAAGGAAAATTAACTTCAATTAATTAATCAAGCCCTAGATTAATGTGAACATGTAAAGGTACACCTTACAACACTAAAAATAAGGCACAGTTAAGTTCATTTTATTAAAAAAGGTCCTAAACTTAATGTGAATATTAAAACATATTACAACACTAAATCAAGGTATAATTAAGCTCACTTTATCATTAATTATTCCCAAATTAAGTGTGAAAAAGGGATACTTTTTCCTACACTACATTTAGCCCTCACTTTAGTGAGAGTATGAACCTATGTCAAAATCACACTAAAGTAGTCAAGAGGGGTCCAAGTGTACCAGCGTGGATGGTATAGGATGATAGAGATCGAGGGCACAGTCAAGACCCAAAGATCCAAGATCCAACATCAAACCAACATAAGCACAAAGGGACAACAACAAGGTGTAGGATATGCAACAACAAGACAATATACACAAACATATAATTTCAAAGACTAAAAGAAAGAAAAACAAAAAGGGGGGGTGGATCAAGCCTCGAAAGTCGTATATGTTGTTTTTCCAAAACACATGCTCACTCTAGGGTAATGCAACCTCAAGTTGTCCACCAGGTGAGTTTTCCTAATGGGTGGCTTAGTGAGAAATTCATGCCTTTTTCTAGGCTCTCATTACACAATGAGAAAGTCATGCCTTTGTGTCAGCTTCTCATCATACTAACCATAGCAAATCTATCCCTCTAATAACTTCAATAGGGAATCACACCATGAAACTTCAAGCTTCACAAGGCCTAACAAGTTGTGTTATGCTAAGAACTTATGAAAAATATTCGAGTAAAGGTTTTTTGTTCAAAGGGATTTTTTCTTAGTTCATGTAAGGTCTTTTCTTAGGGAGCATTGTGCCTAATGTCTCTGAGAGAGGAAAAATAAAAGAAATATCACACTCTTGGAGAATATCAAACCCAATGACACCACCAAGAAAAGGACGCATCACAAGAAGAAACAAAATCACACAAAGAAATATGAAAAATGTTGAAAGATATTACCAATGGATGCCCCCACTTTAAAGTGATTGCTAACACCATTGTTGTGAGCAATCCACTTTAAAGTAGAAGAAGACATGATAGCTTATTTGAAAATCCTTATGCCAAGGCATATGTTCCCGAATGAAACTACATCATAAATAAAGGGTTCCCCCCAAAATGCAATACTAAAAATGACACAGTACATCACATGTGATCCAAATTAAGGCATGTTGTCCACATCCCAAGCTTGTTCTTATGTTCACCAAAATGAAACATAAGGAAATATAGGATAGGGGAGTTTCCCAAAGTGGAAAAAGTGGATCCAAAGAAGGAAAATGGGTCCTATTAGATTCTAATTTCATTAGGAAATGAGATCCACACAATGAAATGACTATCATCCTCAAGGTGAGTCAAATCAAGGTGTGTTCATCTAAAAATTTCCATTTTATGCAAGGATGGGGGTATGAGTCTGAACCATAGATTCTTGGGAATGAGGTTTATAGGCTACTCTCACACTCTTAGGATGTTTCACCTAAAAGGAGAGAGATAAACCCCGCTCAAAAATCAATGTGGTTCACTCAAACTAAGATGTGTATGATGAAATTATGTCTGAATGCAATGACGTGGATGCAATTAAGTATTGAAGTTGATTGATTAAGTGTGCAAAGCCTAAGAAATGGTACTTGTTTGAAAACACATTGTGTAATGCAAAAACACCTAGAAATGAATGTGAATTGTAATAGAACTTGACAAAACTGAAAGTGTGCACCAGAAATATGGATGGAGACTAGAAATGGATTCTAGAATGCTGCACATGCTGATTTTAAGGCCTAGTGGGACTCATTCACCATTTTGGGCAAATCAGTCACAATTCTGCAAAATTGTTCTGAAACCTATTTTGGACAAAAGGGCATCTAAAAATGCAGAAAACCAAAAACTGACCTTGGAGTCGGACTCATTCACCACACATGGATAATGATTCCACTTTTGAATTTCTAGATATTCAAAGGTGGAATCTAGAGCTTTCAGTCTACACTTTTTTTATGTACAAGTGTCTGCTTTCGAAACTCTGATTTTTGAACCTGAAAGTGAGTTTTTGTTGATATTTTGACTTGATTAATGAAGAGAAGAGTTGAAAAAAATTGCAATGCAATCTGCAATTAATTGTAAGCCTCCAAGATGTCCAGATCTGCAAACACACAAGAAGAGAAGAAGAAATGTTGGATGTTAGGGCATGAGGGTTTGCCTTCAAGGTCAAACCCCTTTTAGGTAATTAAACCAAAATGATGAAAGAATGTAATGAAACATGCTATAATGGAGTTGATTACCTTTCCATTATGATTGATCTTGAATGTCTATAAGAAAACATGAAGAATCTACCCTTGAATGTTTGAAAATTACTACTTGATGACTTGAAATGACAAAACCCTAACTTGCTTGTCTTGAGATGGAAGAATGATGGATGAATAATGAAGAATGGTTCAGAGAGAGATTGAATGGGGAGATGTCAAATGAGGAGAAAAACACTTATTTATACACACTCATGCCCTAATAACCTGATAATACCTCATCATAGGATGACATAAGGTATTTTAAATGAAAAACTGAAAGAAAAATTGAAATATTTTGAATTTTGAGCCAAGAGGGACTCATTCGCCACCCATGGAAAATGGGTCCCACCTTGGACTTGAAAGTGGGTTTCGGGAATTATCCTGTATTTAATGTTGTTTGCCAGCTTTACATTAAAAAACACACTTAATTAAGCCCTATAAGGGTAGAAAGGGGTCAAATGAAGCAAAAGAAAGGTGTAAATAGTGAAATTATGCCTAGAAAAGTGTGAAATCTTGTTACAAGACTTTACAACACTTCAAAATAGGACTTGATGATGAATAAAAAGGTAATTTTTAGGTGAATTGTAATGAATATAGTCTAGAGAAGTATAGAAATGTTTTACAACACTTCACGACACCTTCACAAGACACCATAGTTTGAATTTTAAGGACCTAATGTGAATGTTTAAGCTACATTACAACATTAAATCAAAGAAAAATGGACCAAGCATCAAGAGGAAAGGCCTAAAAGACCATGAAAATGTCCAGGGGCCATTTTTATACAATGCAAAGTCAAACAACACTTTGGGGAAAAAGATTAAAAGTAGCAAATAAACTCCAAATTGTGATCTATAAAGTGTATTTAAAAGCTTAAATATAATACTAATGGAACCTACAGACTTTAGGGAGAATCTGGAGGGATAAATGATGAGTACCTTTTGTAGAAAGTTCTTTTTCAAGGCTCACTAAGGACTCATCTATAGAAAATGGGTCATGTCTAGGGCTCCTGAAAATCTATTTATGGGTTATGTTATCCTATGTTAGCACCCCCAGATTCTCGAATCTCAAAGTCGAAAACCCAAAAAAAATTATGTAGGTCAATTTTCATGATTTTGTAAGAAAGGTGACAACTTTGACAACTTTGAAATTTTTGTTCTTGAATAGATCTTCCACCTAAAATCTACAAATACACACACAAGAGGAGAAAAATGTTGTTTGTTAGGTGAATGGAGGTTTTCCTTGGTGAAACCCCGTTTTGGTAATTAAACCTTGTAATGAAGTAATGAAACATGAATGAATGATGAATGAACATGCTTATGTCACAACTAACCAAACCTTTGATAAACCTTGATAATGGAGGTCTACAACTTGCATGAGATGAATTCAATGGATGTGGATCTTGACTTTGAATTTGTGCCTGAGATGATACTTTGAATGCTTGATTGAATCATGAAACCTACATCAACATATTAGCTCCAAAAATATGCATGCATCCACATAACTTTGACATAATGCTTGGATCTTGATTGATACAAAAATTCTTCAATAAATCTTCCCTTGAATGCTCTTGATAATAATCTTGATCATAAACTTTTCTATTAGGATGCTCTCCTCAAAATTTCTTAGTGAAAGATAGTGAAATGACCTCTTATTTATACATATATCTTAATATTTAATTCCCAAAATTCAAATATCACAAGTCAACATTGAATTATGGATTTGAAATCATCAAAATACAACCAAAAATATATTTTAAAGAGGGGTCCTAGGTATAAGTGAGGACCCATTCTCCATAGGGTGAATGGGTCCTAGGCGGCTTACCTAAGACAACCATTGGACAATGTTAAACATTATGTAAAAATAGGGTTATGGGTCTAAGTGAGGAACCATTCACCCTATGGAAAATGGGTCCTAGGCCGCTTACCTGGGACACACATCTTCCAAATTTAAGTGTTGTGAAATGACATTTATGAATGTTGGGTTTTATCCCTCAGAATTTATATTTAAATAGGCTTGGATTTGAATTAAAGGGGCCAATTAAGGAAAATTAACTTTAATTAATTAATGAGGCCCTAGATTAATGTGAAGGTGTAAAATAAGGCATAATTAAGTCCATTTTATTGAAAAGGGACCTAAACTTAATTTGAATATGAAAAAAATATTACAACACTAAATCAAGGCATAATTAAGCTCATTTTATGATTATTTATTCCCAAATTAAGTGTGATAAAGGGATACTTTTTCCTATGCTACACTTCATTGGGATCTTCTTTATTTACAATAGTTTCTTCTTCATTTCCTAATTCAACTTCAAGGTTGTTTCTACTAGACTTATCATGGTTCATATTTTCATCAACCTTGACATTTATCCTTTCCACAATCTTTTTGAACCTCTTGTTATAACACTTGTAAGCTTTTCTTTGGGTGGAATATTGATCTATTTAGGATCTAGACTAGATTGCAGTATTCAAATGCTTAACTTTTACAATGCTTTACAATGATTATTTCAAGTTAATTAAATCAAAATTAACTTAAGGAAATAACAGAATGAAAGTAATAACAAGGTGATTATAACAGAAAGGAAGGAAATGAGAGACATAAAGAGAGAGAAGAAGAGAAGTGCAAACAACGTTTGATAACGGAGTTCGTCACGAAAGTGACTACGTCTCCGGGTCCACTCCAATAGAGAGACCGATCCGATTAACTCCAAAATCAATTACAAAGCACCACAATCATTCTCCAAGCACTTCGGCAGCATAACAGCGCTCTGACGTGCAAGAATGACTCAAAGAATCTCCACAAGACCTCTCTTCCGATTATCTCCACAGCTTCAAGACTTCGTCGCCTGAAAAAAACTTCTGCTTACTCTCACCTCAAGCCCCCTTTAAATACATAAAATTTCCTCAAATTGGTTACTAACCAATTGATTTACAAAATATTTTCCAAATCTCCCTAAAACAACTAAATCCCCCAATTTACATAGGAAAATCTTCAAATCTCCCATTTATACAAATACTAACAAATTTAAGCCCTTTTAGTTTTTAACTCCTGGGCTTATTTTGTTTTGGAAGTTTTGATTAATCCTTCAAAAGGATTATTTGTTAATTTTTATAATCATAGGGAGTTTGTTTTTATTAAATTTGGGCATTCGGGTTAACAAAACGAACCCACACCACACATATCCTAGACCGGTTCAATGGCGTAGTGGTGAACTTAGGTTTTGGAGCCTGGCCGGTTCGGGGTTCCAAACCTCGGCCGTCCATTTTTAAAAACAAATTCTAACTGCCTTCCATAAAAAATAACCGGTCTCCAAATAAAGTTAACTGTAGAGTTTTGGTGCGATGGTTAAGCCAGCCGACCATTGCGCAGGACGTTGCGGGTTCAACCCCGGTCCATGCATTTTTTTTAAAACAAACAAACAACTTTCCAACCAACCCCGACGAAGAAGAAACCGAAGGGCCACGTGTCGCACCCGGAAAGTGCCACGTGGCATGATCCAATTCGCTGACAGAGATGACTGGATGTCGACGTGTCTGCCAATTAGCCGATGACGTGGAGCTGACATGGCATGATGACGTGTCAACTGACGTGGCCTGCTGACTAGACGGTGATGTGGCATACTGACTGTGCACAAACTACTAACGTGGCATGCTGACTAGACGATGACTCGGATGATGACGTGTTGATGACGTGGCATATGGATGCCACGTGTCAACCTCCCATTGGGTCCGTATGATGATGACAGAGATGCCACGTGTCAAGTTCTGTCCCATCCACTTCACTGTCTGTACCGTACGGAATGCTGACGTCAGCATCTGTACGGTCAAAGTCAACCCTTCATAGCACAATCTTTGACTGACGATATCTTGCGCCTACGATGTCAGATTTTGACGAAACGAACACCGTTGGAAACGTGTCAACGAGCTCTTCGCGATGATGCTGACTTTGAAGATTTTTGACGATGCCATTTTTTCACCTTCTGGACGCCCCTGATTCCAGTTTGACCGAAGGTTTGACTGGCTATAACTCGTGCAAACGGACTCCTTTTCACTCTGTTCGAGTTGCGTTGGAATCAGGACACTGAGCTCTTTCTGATGGTGTAGATTCTGGAGAAAAATGAGACACTTTAATTTTCACTGAAAAATTTCCACCGGATCAGGCCTCCCCACTGAAGACCTTTTGGACCTCCAAAAGTGGCATTTACTCTAACAATAAGTGAGGACTCGACCTCCCCACTTGTCCTGTATCTTCTGTACATCTGAATACCTGACTCACAAGCATAATGAAGACTCCAACAATATTGTTGAACATAAACATAACTTTATCACTTCCATAAGCATCTACATCCAATGTCGTAGCCACTAACCAACAGAAATTGACTAGCATCAAGCTGAACAACAATGCATAAATGAAAGAGAATAAGTCAACAACAATTCGATCCTTTACAACAGGAACATTTTTACCCAAGGATCCATCAATGCTTTCAAGCATCCTTTTCTCATGTTGTACTGCAAGTGCATCCTGCAACATCTGACCCTGGTTAGCTACTCCAAGTTCAAGTGTAGAACCACCTGTACTGACAGACATAAGAGTTAACTCTTTACTTGCATTAATTACCCTCTTTAACTGTCCTGTGTTTGCAAAAGATTGATCAGTCTTAACCCTGTGAGAATGTACAATGTACTAAATGCCATCTTTAAATAAGTGATAATGATTCTTTTCCCTGTAAAAGATTGATTTTCTGTCGTAAAGATAAGGGCTACCAAGCACTATCCCACAGATATCCAATGGAACTACATCAAACTGTACTTCATCCACAAATTTACTAGTAATTGTGAACCTTAAGGTGCATTGTTTTGTTACTTGCAACTTATCATTTTCACAAATCCAGCCTAGTGGATAACGTTTCTTATGCTGTGTAGTTTTTAATCCCAAGTTCTTTACAACACTTTCTGAAATTAAATTCACTTGAGAACCACTATCTATGAGTGCATCAATTTTACTGTTCTTAGCAATAACCCCTAAATGGAAAAGTTCATTCCTTTTCTTATCTTCAGAGAAATCATTAACTGTAGAAGTAGAAGCACAACTAGCAACAGAAACACCAGAAATAGGAGCTTTACCTTTCAAACCCATAGCTGTTTTCTTAGTCTCATCATCTAAATCTGAACCAAGATCCATAACAACATTCGTGGCTTTCTCCTTACCTTTCTGTTTCTGATTACGTCTTTGAGCCCACTTAGGCCTCAGTTCAGGATGTAACTTCCAGCAGTGATTTTCATCATGACCTTCCTTGTCACAATGAGTGCAAGAAAGTTTCTCATCCTTCTTAACTATAGCTGCCTTCTTTCCTTTCCCTGTCTCTGCATTCTTAGAAGATTTCTTTACATCATTATCAATCTTATCAATAAAAGATCCTTTACCCCTTGACTCTAAGTGTGTAGCTTGAACAGACACTTCATCCAAATTACAAGGGTTCAATACCAAAATGGAATGCCTAAGGTAGGAATGTAGACCTCCTATGTACTTCAACAACGTGTCCTGGGTGTACAAAGGAACATTCAAAGCAATAGCCCTTTTCCTGAATTCATGGGTGTACTCTTGGACAGTTTGACCTTTCCCTTGCCTAAACATTTGCCAATCCATCATTAACTGCTGCATATGTCCTAGGGGATAAAACTGCTTCTTAAGAGCATTAATAAATTCTGCCCAAGTTAAACCGACTCTACCATGTTGTGAAACTTCTGCCTTAGACTTACTCTCCCACCAAGTTAAGGCTGTACCTCCTAAACGAAGAGTAGCTAATTGGATCCTATCAACATCATCTAATAGGTTCTGGACTCTACAGTATACTTCTATTTGTTGAATCCAATCATCCAATTTTTCAGCATTAAGTTCACCACAATATTTAGGTAAATCAAATTTTACATCCAGTTTGATTTTAGGCTTATACCCACTCTTGAAAGGATTAGAAGAAATAGAATGAGGAGAAGATGGAGAAGAAGGAGAAGGAGAAGAGGGAGGAGAAGAAGAAAAGGGATGATCTGGTTTCTTGCCACCATCTCTATGTTGTTCCTCTTTCTTGTCTTTGCGATCTTCTTGCTTTGACGAACCTTCTTCACGTTCCTTCCATTCTTGTCTCTCCTGAAAAAGAATGTCCACCTTTGCCTTCATCTCGAGGAATGCTCTTCGAAACTCCTGCTCACTGATTTCTTCAGGAACCTCCATTCCAGTGACATCTTCGAAAATGTTCTACGCTTCCCGATCTCAGGATCAAAGTCTTCGAGCTTCCTTCACCCTTCGAATCCTGGATCTCGTTAGCATTCAAAAAAAGAAATAACTGCAATAAAAGTCAACTGTGCTCGATACCAACTTGATCTTTAGGATCTAGACTAGATTGCGATTATTCAAATGCTTAACAATGCTTTACAATGATTATTTCAAGTTAATTAAATCAAAATTAACTTAAGGAAATAACAGATGAAAGTAATAACAAGGTGATTATAACAGAGAAAGGAAATGAGAGACGAAGAGAGAGAAGAGAGAATGCAAACAACGTTGATAACGGAGTTCGTCACGAAAGTGACTACGTCTTCGGGTCCACTCCAATAGAGAGACCGATCCGATTAACTCCAAAATCAATTACAAAGCACCACAATCATTCTCCAAGCACTTCGGCAGCATAACAGCACTCTGACGTGCGAGAATGACTCAAAGAATCTCCACAAGACCTCTCTTTCGATTATCTCCACAGCTTCAAGACTTCGTCACCTGAAAAAAACTTTTGCTTACTCTCACCTCAAGCCCCCTTTAAATACATAAAATTTCCTCAAATTGGTTACTAACCAATTGATTTACAAAATATTTTCCAAATCTCCCTAAAACAACTAAATCCCCCAATTTACATAGGAAAATCTTCAAATCTCCCATTTATACAAATAATAACAAATTTAAGCCCTTTTAGTTTTTAACTCCCGGGCTTATTTTGTTTTGGAAGTTTTGATTAATCCTTTAAAAGGATTATTTGTTAATTTTTATAATCATAGGGAGTTTGTTTTTATTAAATTTGGGCATTCGGGTTAACAAAACGAACCCACGCCACACATATCCTAGACCGGTTCAATGGCATAGTGGTGAACTTAGGTTTTGGAGCCCGGCCGGTTCGGGGTTCCAAACCCCAGCTGTCCATTTTTAAAAACAAATTCTAACTGCCTTCCATCAAAAATAACCGGTCTCCAAATAAAGTTAACCGCAGAGTTTTGGTGCGACGGTTAAGCCAGCCGACCATTACGCAGGACGTTGCAGGTTCAACCCCGGTCCACGCATTTTTTTTTTAAACAAACAAACAACTTTCCAACCAACCCCAACGAAGAAGAAACCGAAGGGCCACGTGTCGCACCCAGAAAGTGCCACGTGGCGTGATCCAATTCGCTGACAGAGATGACTGGATGTCAACGTGTCTGCCGATTAGCCGATGACGTGGAGCCGACATGGCATGATGACGTGTCAACTGATGTGGCCTGCTAACTAGACGGTGATGTGGCATACTGACTGTGCACAAACTGCTGACGTGGCATGCTGAATAGATGCTGACTCGGATGATGACGTGCTGATGACGTGGCATACAGATGCCACGTGTCAACCTCCCATTGGGTCCGTACGATGATGACAGAGATGCCACGTGTCAAGTTCTGTCCCATCCACTTCACTGTCCGTACTGTACGGAATGCTGACGTCAGCATCCGTACGGTCAAAGCCAACCCTTCATAGCACAATCTTTGGCTGACGATATCTTGCGCCTACGATGTCAGATTTCGACGAAACGAACACCATTGGAAACGTGTCGACGAGCTCTTCGCGATGACGTCGACTTCGAATATTTTTGACGATGCCATTTTTTTCACCTTCTGGACGCCCCTAATTCCAGTTTGACCGAAGGTTTGACTGGCTATAACTCGTGCAAACGGACTCCTTTTCACTCCGTTCGAGTTGCGTTGGAATCAGGACACTGAGCTCTTTCTGATGGTGTAGATTCTGGAGAAAAATGAGACACTTTAATTTTCACTGAAAAATTTCCACCGGATCAAATATCCTAAAAATATTCCTTCATCACATATATAATCAAAGTTTCCCAAGTTTTCATCTTCTATTTTGATGTAGCATTTTATACCAAACACCTTGAAATACTTCATAGATGCAGGTTTGTTGTACCACAATTCATATGAAGTCTTACTACAATTTTCTCTTATTTTAGCTCTATTTTAAATATAGACTTCAGTATGGACTACTTCTCTCCAAAATATATTTTCTAATTTGGCATCACTCAAAATTTCTCTAGCCATATATTTAACCATTATGTTCCTTCTTTCGACCACTCCATTCTATTATGTAGTTCTTGGAGTAGAATATTGTTTTTTGATTCCATGTTTCTCACAATATCTAATGAATTAACTTTGTGTGAATTCATCACCTCTATCTTTATTTAAGCACATGATTCTTCTATTGGTTTCCTTTTCAACCAATTTTTTCAATATCTTGAACCTTTCAAATGCTTCAAACTTCTCCTTTAGAAAGGTTATCCATTCGATTCTAGTATAGTCATCAATTAGTAGCATGAAGTATTTTCACCTTTCAATCCTCTTGTCCTTATGGGACCACAAAAATATATATGAACTAATTGCAAGGATTTTGTGGTTGAATATTCCTTTTTTTGAAACTTAAACCTTGTTTTTTTTCCCTGTTGGAACTCATTGCAAATGATGTTTGCAGGCTTAGTTATCTTAGGCATGTGTCTAATTAGTCCTTTTGAACTTACTTTAACCAGATTGTCAAAATTGACATGCCCCAATCTCCTATGCCACAACCAACTATCATCTACTTTACTTATTAGAAAATTATGACCTTTTACTTCATAAAGATTGTAAAGATTCTTGTCATTCCTTACTCCTTGTCTAATTCTCTTACCATTCTTTCTTATCGTGTAGCCTTGTGAGTTGAATATAATCTTATATCTATTGTCACACATTTGGATAACACACAGTAATGATGGATGTTTATGTGATAAATGATTATGATGAATGATTATGATTATAATACACTTGTTATGATTATGATACATACTAATAGTTTTGAATATAGGATATGTAGCAAAATCAATCTCCACCAAAGAACAAATATCAAAATGAACCTCTGAATGAGATATGTAATGAGAATTTTTATGAAAGATGGATAACATGTGAAAAATACACTTTGTTACATCGAAGAGGAACCCTAGCAAGTGGATATCATGCACTAGAGCATGAAACCCAGATGCCTCTTTGTACCATTTACCCCCTTGCATGGACTTTGATACAACACTCTGATAGAGTATAAAGAAAATAACCATGTCTCATTCCAATATTCTCTAAGATCATTAAGATATAGGATTTCATTGAGAAAATGAGAGACAAAATATAAAATAAATAAAGAAAAAGAAAAACAATTATCAAAATAAATCAACAACCAGCATATATCTTGCCAAAAGACAAGGTTAGTTTTGATAGATAGGACCCGTTGTAGGAATAATACATCCATTAAGGTCTTAATTGGTTTTGATATTTCCTATTGTAGGAAATATATTTCTGATAAGACATTAAATTTTTTTATAATAGTAGTGAAAGATAAGAAATAAGCTATGCAAGCCATAGACTTAGTTCAATAGTTGAAATTTTTTTATTCTATTTTTCATGGAAGTGCAATGTTTTTATAATGTGTAAATATGCATGTATCTCAAGATAATAAAAAGAAACCAAACCAAAACCCAGGTCAAGGGAAAGTGTTCGCCCATTTAGGTAAGGAACACTATGAAAATTAAAGGATCAACTAAGGTACGCTAAATGGATAGATAAAATAATAGATACTAATAACCAAGCCATTGTAGATGGGTGAGTGGAATGAAAATACTAGTGATAGGAAAAAGATATGGAATGCAATAATGAAACTAATATGTACAAACTATAAGGATGCCCTGAGGGTCATGCATAAAAATTCTTTAGATGAATTATGTTAATAAGCTAGATTCTAAAGTTTTTCCTTTTGGTGTAGCAATTTTGTAAGATATAGAACTATAGTTTCTTACAATAGAAAAGGGTCCTAACCATTTAGGTTTAAACTTTTCTTTCATTTCCCTGCCTCAATTTCAAACTTTCGAGTTTTAATATTTTTGTTATAATTTTGACACAAGAGGTTTTGATAAGCTTGTAAATGATTTAATTGTGTTGAGACACCTCCCATCTAATAACTCAATCTCATCCAATCTAGATGGAAAATAATCTTCCTTCCAATGATATGTTTTAAAGACATCCTTAATGAGGGGAGCTTAATCATAATAAGAAAAATGGATTTAGTTCCAAAGACTAGATAATATGAAGTGGCTCTTGTAGGTGTAAATATACTAGTGTAATAAGCCTATAAAGTATGATTAAGTTGCAATTTCCAATCACAACCATAATCATTCACTATTTCCTAAAGGGTTTTTAATATAGTTTTGTTTGAAGCCTTAGCTTGATATTTACCTTGTGGGTAATAAGGAGTAGAAAAGTGACATTGGATATGAAATTGGTGAAAAAGATCACAAAAATCTTCATTTTTGAAGGGTTTCCCATTGGCTATAATGATGCCATGAGGAATATCATATCAAAAAATTATATAATTTATGATAAAATTGGTTATTTTCTCTTTGGTAATATTTGATAATGGAATATCTTCTACCCACTTCATGGAATAATTAGTGGTAGTGATAATGAAATTATGACCATAGGATGATATGGGATAAATTTTAACTATGAGATCAAGTCCCCATTGTGAAAAATTCTGAGGATTAGTTATTGTTTGTAACTCTTGAGAGGGTGCATGAATCAAGTCTCCATGTTGACATTGACAACATTTCTTAACGAACTGTTATGCATCTTGATCCATACTTAGAAAATAGTAACCAATTATTAGAAACATTTTGACACAGGTAGGTCCACTAGAATGTACCACACAAACAACTTCATGTACCTCATATAAGGAATTTTTGCTTCTTTCAAGTTTAGACACCCAAGGAGGACACCATACAAAACTCCTTCATAAGACTCCTTTGATATAGGGTATCACTTGGGATGAAAAATGAGAAGATTGGAAAATAAATGTTTTCTTTTGAGCATTAGATAAATTATATGGAAGTCTATTATTATAGAGATAAGTGTAAACATCATGTGATACAAAGGGGAATTAGGACCAACAATTTCATACACTAGTTCAAATTCTAGAAAATTTATAGCCAAGATTAGAATTTTCTCTTCTAGGAACTCACAATGATGAGTATTATGATGCATGTCCAAAAGAAATGCAATGGTAACCATAACATCAATAGATTTTCTATTTAACCTAGGTATTTATTGAAAATTGATAGTTGAAAAGTGATGTTGGAGCATCTGAGTGAACGTGCAATCCTGCATCATCCAAAAAAAAAAATTGAGAGTTTGGTAAGATTTCATGAAAACCTTCTTATAAGAAGAATTTAGACTCCATTATGGAATTAATGCCAAAATATTTATGAGAAAATCCTTCCTAGCTTAAGAAAATTAATGGTTTTGAGACTTGTGCTAATAATTTGGAAAATTTTTAAAATTCCAATCCATAAGGTTCGAGGAAAAATGGTTTGGTGAAAAGTTTTGTAATGTCCAAAATTACACATCTCGACAAATTTTCAAGGAATTATGAGTTCTTGATGAAAAGTTATATAAAAATTGGTTTTTAATTTCATGAGAAAAATCAAATTGAGGAAGCTTAAAATTGATGAGACCTTATTGATCAAAGTCATAATTATTTTGTTGATGAAGTTGTGATATTCTTCAATGTTCTCCTTGCCAATGTGCTAGTATATCTATATGATTTCTTTCTTTTATGTGGTGGTCATGATTAATTCATATTTTATTTAATGCAACAATTATATGGGGATAAAAAAGTAAAAATATCTCAACCAAATTAATGTTGAATATTCTCACTATGGAATTATAGCATGTGGAAACAAGATGGTAAATTATTTTCAAAGAAAACATTGACAAAATGGTTTATAGCCATATATCACTTTAGCTTCCAAGGGTGATTTGGGGGAAGAATAACACCTTCCATTTTCTTATAAAAAATAATAATAAATAAAAAAAATATGTTAGAATGGGAAGGGGCGCAAGCCTATGAACCAAATAAAAACTATCATTATGTGAAAATAGGATGGGGGCAAGGGACACAACAATTGATAGAGGTAAGGGAGGCATAGGATTCAAAAATATAGAGAATGTCCCCCACTTACCCACACCACGGACCAAGTAATGGAATGCTAAACAAGATAAATATAAGCATGAATGATGATTGGGTAGGGAGATCTCACATAAGGAGAAAATTTGTGCTTGTGTGAGAAGCATAATTTTGGTTTGAGAAAGAGCCATTGAAATTTAAATGCAGATCTAAGTAATGAAGCATAGGGGGATTAAGCATGGACAACATAAGAGAGGGAAAATGATTGAGAGGTTGATCCAGAGAGAAAAAATATTCATTCGAAGAAAGACAAAGTGAAAAGGGGTGCCAGATAGGAACAAGGAGGGAGGCATAGTAATGAATGATTGTGTAGATCAAACTCATTTCTAGGATGCACCCATATGCAAGTAATTAATTTATTACAAATTAGAGAGTGGTATTGAAAGGGGAGGAAGATACAAGAATTTGAGGATGGTTGTTTGGTAATGTTGATTGGTGTCATGTAAGGAAACATTTTGGCAGCAACTCCATAGTTGGTTTACACTCAAACTCATTATTCACTCAAGGTTAAAATGCACAAATGACCCTTTTACCTACCAAAGTTACTTTTATAGGTCCTCCTAAAGTGGGTTACCCTCCCTTTTTAACTAGTTGTGTCAAATTTTGGGTCTCAAACCCTAATTTGGCTAAACTAGAGGTCTTGAATTGAAAATAAACATCCTATCACTATCCAATTAGCTCGTCAGAATAATTTTTCACATTTTTCAAAAATAATTCAAATTTTCCCAGGGAGCATAGGTTTTTCCCATCTTCACTAGTAAACGCTAGGGCATATCCTGAGGTAAATTTTCCTATTTATTCTTTGATATAACATTCAGACAAATTCACATTATATCAAAGTAGGGAAAAATGTAGACATTGAAAAATGTCCTAAACCTACGAATTCCAGTTTTTCTACATCTATTTCTTTTCTTCTCGGCGTGATTGAATAATTTTAATTATTTAATTAATTCATTGATCTTATTTCTTTATTCTTCCTTTGATTAATTAAACAAATTATCATTTATTTAATTATTCACTCTTCACTTTACGTCTATAGTTAAATAATTATTTTAATTATTTAACTATTCATTAGCCTTTTCTTCCTTCCATAAGTTAAATAATTATTTCAATTATTTAATTATTCCTATCACTCTTTCCTCTATTATTAAATAATTAATCTACTTTAATTATTTAATATCTCTATCATATTTTCTCCATGTTTAATTAAATGGTTGTATATTAATCATTTTAATTAAACCCCCATTTCCCTCTTCTTCCATAAATAAATAATTATTTGGATTATTTAATTCCCCACATCCTCTCCCAAATTAAATAATATGATTATTTAATTTTCTACACTCTCCCTCCACTTCCTTTTTTGAATTTCAACCATCGATCGCATTCAATCTTTCTTCAATCTTGACCATCTATCCTTAGTTATCCCTAGTTCCCTACCTTTTCATGGTGCATGTAACCTTGACTGTTAATCTTGTCATCATTATGTCTTTCGATCTCGACCGTCTATTCGAGTAGTTTTTCTGTTAAAAAGAGTTGTCTCCCTTATTCCAACCTTACAACCAAAATCTCCAAAATTCTTGCTAGTTACTATCACATCATTATCACTTGCTAGTACTTGCATACAACAAAATCTAAGGGAAAACTTGCATACACAACAAAATGGAGGAGATGCAAGGAAGATGAATTAAGTTTAGCATGGGAAGTTTGGAATAGCTTTTGTTCTTGTTTGATTTCCTTTGCTATTTTGTACTTTATTTTTTTGGATTTGGGCCATTTTGGTTTAGATTTTTAGTTATGGTTACAACTAGTGAATCTTTACCTTTGATTATGAATTATATCCTATCCTAGAGTTAGATAGATGTCTACAACACAAGATTGAATTAAAAGAAAGAATTTTTTTTTCTTTATTAGTCTATTATGATGTACTAGTCAATGAAATAAAAAATTCTATATCAAGAGAATTATGGTAAATGTGTATCTAATTACATATGTACATTTTTGCATTTCACAAACTTTTATTGGATATAGATATTGCTTATTATCTATTTCTACTACCATAAAATAAAATAGTTACTATGGTATGTGGTAAAATGTATCATAAATCCCTTTAAATGAGCATATATAGATCAAATATTCATACATAACATATATGTTATCTCCTTGATTATCTTATCAAAAATTACATTTGATTAAGTCACTATCAATTCTATAACTAAAAAATTGAAAGAAGAGACATTCACATGATATATAAATATATTCAAGATATACATATTTGGAAATTAAAAACTATACACCATTATTTTCTTACTAGAATTCATAGATTTGACATTTGAAATTTTTTAAATAATTCAATTATTTTTGTTTATGGATGTTAGCATTCTCTCTAATTTAAATGTACATCTTTGGAAGGTAGGTGGATAAATTTGAATTAATTAAACTATAAATTATATAAAATATATGCTAATGAGCTCACAAGGGGATTTGTAAGGAGGAGACAAAGGGAAAGATGGCATTGGTAAACTCTTTCTCGATGTATAAAAATTGATCAAGTGAATTCTCATCATAAAAGTAAATATGAATGCAACAATGCTATAGATACAAATACTTTCTCCTATAGTTGTATATTTTTTGTTTTGTATAAGATACACACACTAAACATATATACAAAACTCAAGCTTTCAATAAACTAAATGCAATTATCATATATAGGAACAAGCTCTACATTTTTTTCTTTTTTAACAGATAAAATTCCTAGAATGCACCACATCACTGAGATAACCTTCATGTATCTAACCAAAATTTTAAGAATGTATTACTACTCATACATAAGTAATTTTTCCACCAATGATATATCTCCTATTTAACGGCAAGGATATCATCATTATTCAAAATTTTGATATGTTTAAATTTGATATTTGATGGAAAAAAGAAGATAAAATCAACAAAGATATAGCTGGAACAAAATGTACAATAATTTTGAATGGACAAAAACCTTTAAATTTTATGATGTGTGATTATTCTCCAATATTGTTATTCATTTTTAGGATGATCTTTGAATATCTTCTACTTTTTCTCAGATCACATTTTCATTGAATAGATCAAACACATATATCATTTAAATACACATTGATTTTTTTTGGTTTTTCCCCTTCTCAAATGTTTCTTTTCCACCACATCATATCTAGGGAATGATATTTTTCTGCTTCTCAAATGTTTCTTTTCCAAGACATCATATCTAGGGAATGATATTTTTCTGTTTTTCAAAGGGATACATTTTAACAAGTAGATTTTAAATTCTCAAGTGCAAGAAAAGCCTGTGAGTTGTGAAAAGAACGCTTGCAACATAATATTACTTATCAAGTATAAGTTTCATTTCAGACTGCATAGCAAGGATACCTTAAGATAATTCTGCCACTAGAAAATTCATTGCAGACTGCATAGCAAGGATACCTTAAGATAATTCTGCCACTAGAAAATGGAGTGATGCATAGTAAGAATGTTGTGGTAATTTCTAGTGACGTAACACCCTTTAAAATGCAATGATTTCATATGTGTAAAATAATACTATTTATATTTAGTTTGCTTTTGAAAATAAAATATTTATAAAAAAATATATAAAAAACTTCATATTACTTCCCCAAAGCCCAGAATTCTCTGTTTAGTGAAAGAATCAAACAATTCCAATCTAGTTAACAGTAACCCAATAATCGTGGAAGTCTAACAAAACCAGAAAGGTGAATGCATGGGAAACGGCAATACCGCAAAAGCTAAGATAGTTGCGCAGCCACTGTAAGAAAATAGTTCTATAATAGCGAGGCTGATAGGAGTTGTTTAAATACATGGTTTGTGCAACGGCGTCGGCCAGATTAATATTCTCAGGGGAAGGATTTAGGCATGCCATGAAAATGGCGTCGTGGGAATTTATCCGAGTGGGCAATAGAGGTTGGCAACAAACATGGCAACTGTACCATGCACCACAAGGAAAACTATTCAACCCGTTTCTGACTATAGTTCTGAAGATCCTTCCTAGCATAGCATAGTCTCTATAAAATTGATATGAATCTTGTTCTTCACGAGCACTTGCATACTGGGTTATGTCCAGCCAATTTGGATGATGTTGATTGGGTGCCTGAATCGTCTTCAACATGTCAATATATTCCCAAAAATCTTCAATCCCTATGTTAAAATCTTCAAGTAATTCCAATGGAAAAATAAAGGTCTCAATAAGACTTGGTCCCTCCATCATCAACTCAGCTTCTTCCTCCCTCATCAACTCACCTTTATCAAGATAATTCAAGGATAAGGGGGAGATGAGTGGTTTTGAGACATTGTGTAATATAGGGTAAAATGAGATTAAGGTAATACAACATCAAAACTAAATCAATAAAGTCTCAAATCAATAATAGAGGTCAATCTAACATAAAAATATAAACATAAAGTAAATATTACCTATGTCATGGCTGTGTGACCTCCGTTGCTCTTTTTCATCTTGCTGAAATATGCTCAATGCCCTCAGACTTGAGCATGCAACAATAGGCTGATGATAATGATAGCAAAATATTGGAGATTCTATTCTCTTTAAGTGTACTTGAGCTCAAAGTAATCTAGGTAGGTGAAAATGACAATGATAGGTGTTTTATAGAATGTCAAAGTGGAATGAAGGGCTGAGATTAAATGCCAATAAGATATGCCAATCAATGGCCAATAATGAAAGTTGTAGTATGGAAATAGGGTTAGGGCAATGATAAGGATGAATGGCTAAAATTGAATTATAAAATAATTCAATCGAGGGTGGAGAATAAATGTGATAAGAGGTCCAGATAAAATTAACACGGATAATGAGGTCAACAAAGAAAAAGAGGTTGTAGGAGAACTTAAATAATTATAAAATTATTTAATTTGGGAGGGAAAGTGAATAGTTAAATAATAAAAGCATTATTTAATTATAAAAGACATGTGACATGTTGACTTTTAAATTAAATATAATAATTTAAATCAAAAGTGGCAAGAAAATGACAAATTAATAGCCAATTAAATAAATAAAAAATTATTCAATTATGGTAGAAAAAGACATTAGTGACGTAGTTAAATAAAATAGAATTTATTTAATTAATCAAAGAAGAAATAAAATGAAAGAAATGAAATAATTAAATAATTAAAATTATTTAATTATTAAGGATGAAAGGGGAATAGACGAAGAAAATAGAGTTCGTAGGCTTAGGACAATTTTTAGTGTCTACATTTTGCCCCTCTTTGACACAATGTAGTTTTATTGCAATGCATCTAAAAATTCAGTCAAAACATGCCCTAGTGTAAATAGGGTGGACCTATGCCCCTTCGGAATTTTTTATGAAATTTTCTAAAAAGATAAAAAAAATGAAAATTATTTTAATAGGCTCATTTGAAAGCTAGAAATGTGATGGTGACAAAAGATTTGACATTCTGGACCTCCAGGGTAGTGAAAATGGCAGTTGAAAGTTCCCAGGGAGTGAAGCTAATACAAACCCTAACTCAAAACCATACAATTGATTGCCTATAAATAGAAATTTGAGTGGAAAAGAGGTCATTTGTGCATTTTGACTTTGGAGATTAGAGAGCTCTGATAGTGACCTGCTACCAAGATGTCACCAATTCCTCACACTAAGCACCATAGATATTGAGTTTGTACTTTCCAATTACTAGAGGACGCAGAGGATCCAATAAGTACACCTCACCTGCTTTGTCATTTTTCATTTTTTGTGTTGATTTAGGGCCCAAAAAATTTAGCAGGCGGTTGCAATGAAAGACGTTCACCGCAATTACCTTCGTGAGTGACGAAAGTGGCCGCAATTATCCGCAACTCTCATGGCACACCACAATTGCTAGGGTAGGATATACACGCGAATGTGATGTGGTGCAACTATAAAGTGCACCGCATTTGCTTCCTGCACCACACCCACGAAGGGGAATGACGTATTTGACAAAGTGAGTTGCATGTGTTTGGGGAAATGATGCATGTGAAAGATTGATATGCAATTGATTGGGGTTTGACCGCAAGTGACGTCGACAATGTCATTTGTTGAGGTGTATGATGCAAGTGCAATTGTGTGATGCAAATGCAGAATTAGTGATATATATGATATGTGTGAAACATTTGCTAAGCAAAACATCACAATTGACTGGTTAAAATTTTTCCTGAATTTTGGATAAAATGTCTTGTGGAATATGATTCCAATAGGTCCAATTAGGGTTTTGGATTGATGCAATGACTGTTGTTTGTGACCATAGGTTGTTCTTGCCCCTATCTATACATGGGAGTCATGACCATTTACATTTCAATTGTGGGACCATTTATCCAACATTGAGAAGCATCAACTAATGCATGTTGGCTTGTATCATGTAACCTATATGCCCATCATCATGGCGAATAGAGGTTTGTTGAATGTACTCATAGAGAGGTGACATTCTGGGACATGTTTTTTCCACTTCTCAACCAAAGAGGTGACTGTGACCTTGGAGGATTCTACCAGATATTAAGACTTTTGATCCAAGGAGAGAAGGTGAGGTACGATCCTAAGTTGGGATACCGAGCACTCAAGGAGCACTATGAGTATGATGACATGATGGAGCTTGGTGTGGAGGGCTATGAGATCAAATGGGAGATTCTAGTAGAGCGATATGAGAAATATATACAAGAAATTGCATTAACACTCTTCCATGTCAGCTAGGATTTTTTAAATAACCAAGATGATATAAAATGGACCTAAATTCAAATTACATGAAACATGTAGCAAGTTAGTCCAAAATCAATTTTTTTTGCTGCTAAAATAATATGATGTCATGCATTGCCACAATAACCTAAAATAGGTCCTATCTTGACACCATAGACAATATTTTATTTTTGCACACTACTAGCTATTACCACACATGCCTTGAACACAAATAGGTTGATAGACAAGCACAAAGAACCTTTTGTCACATCCATCTTTTTCCATGCTAAAAATATCCTCCAAAAACTTAGGAATAAGAAAGAACGTGTAGACATACTCTCCTCTCAAACCACATATCCAAACATCATTTTAGAAAGAAATGATGACCATAATTGTATTGCTAGAGAAATATCTCTACCCTCAAAATTGAGTGGAATACATGGATATAATAAAGCTTGAGTTGTGTGAAAATATTTGATTCAATGATCTTTTTCTGTGTCATTGAAGTAGTAACATAGATCTCAAAAAATAGATCGGTGCATCTCTTCTTAGAGATTAGGTTTAATTTCAATTCATTTCTTATCCCTTTATCACTTTTTTCAACATAGCAATAGTAGTTTAGTTTAGTTAAGGTGGGGTATCAAGTGAACCAACCCTCTCTAAAGACTCACTCCAATGTATGGGAAACCCATAGACCTTGGAGTGTTTCCATTCTTCTCAGCTAAGGGGAGAGATTGAATATCCCTCTTCCAAAGGTGCAACTTTGAATTGACAAGAAAGACATTCCATCAACACACATGAAGCATAACCTTTTCTTATTCCTTAATAGTTAGCTTTAAATTTGGCATTCTTCTATTGGTACATAATGCTAAATGAATTATTATTATTTTTTCTCTTTGCTAAGTTTCATTTGATACTTCTATTTACCTAAGTGCATACATAACAAAAGAAATTATACTTACTTTTGAATATATTGATGTTTATTTTCACATGGGAAACACAAATATAGGGAATAAGATATTGTACCTTTTTGATAATTATTTAGTACTGAAGAGTGTAAAGGGTATTGAACTTATGATAGATGTTGAAGGTACAAGTGTCTATGTCAGTTTAACACTCACATTTCTACTATCATATTGTTAGGATCGTTATAATAAAAAAAATTATAAACCTTATCATAGTTGGGGATATGATG
This sequence comes from Sequoia sempervirens, assembly GCA_007258455.2. Classification (NCBI taxonomy): domain Eukaryota; kingdom Viridiplantae; phylum Streptophyta; class Pinopsida; order Cupressales; family Cupressaceae; genus Sequoia; species Sequoia sempervirens. Next base: position 93,487 of record VDFB02022179.1, read on the forward strand.
AATTTTGAGGGACTAGGGTAGTATTTTTTTGATGAATTAAAGAATAATTGCATGAAGGGGTTTGAATTTTTTCATTTATTGATATGTTTACTAATTAAATACATCAAAAACATAAGGAAACAGTAAATAAGAATTTGGATTCTTGGAGGGTCAAATAACTGTATATGAATTTTTAGAGCTTGGTTTGACATATCCAACACTAAGAATAGTATAAATGAAGCCATTTATCTTTTTAATGAAACTCTTTCTATTCAATAATGGATCTTAAAAAGCTATGATTTAAGTGGGTTTCCTACTAAAGAGTAAACACACTTTAATACCAATGGAGATAGCAAAATCCCTTTTGTTTAGTTAGATAAATGTCTACAAAACAATATTGAATGAAAAGAAGACAATTAATTTTCTTCATTAATCTATTGCGATGGACTAATCAATCAAAATAAAAATTTCTATGTCAAGAGAGAATTATTGTAAATGTACATATCTAATTATATGTGTACATTTTTTCATTTCACGAACTTTTATTTTCAGATATAGATATTTCTTAATATTTATTTCTCCTATCATAAAATAAAATAATTATTGAGGTGTGTGATAAAATATATCATAAATCCATTTAAGTGAGCATATAAAGATCAAATATTCATATGTAACATATATGTTATCTCTTCAATTAACTTATAAAAAATGGCATTTGATTAGATCATCATCCATCCTATAACTAAAAATTGAAACAAGAGATACACATGATAGAGAAATATACATGAAATAAAAACTATAAGAATTCATAAATTTGACATTTATTGTTTTTTAAATAATTCAATTATTTTTTGTTTATAAATATTAGCATTCTCTCTAATTTAAATATACATTTTTGGATGGTAGGTGGATAAATTTAAATCAATTAAACTATAAAAATTATACAATTACATATGCTAATGAGCTTACAAGGGTTTTTTTTAGGAGACAAAGAGAAAGATGACATTGGTACACTCTTTCTAGATATATAAAAGCTGATCAAGTGGATTCTCGTCATAAATGTAAATATCCATGCAACAATGATATAGATATACATACTTTCTCTTATAGTTGTATGTTTTTTGTTTCATATAAGATACACACCAATCATATATACAAAACTCAAACTTTCAATAAACTAAATGCAACTAACATATAGCAACATGTTCTATATTTTTTCTATTTTACAGATAAAACTCCTAGAATTTACCCATCATTGAGATAACTTTCATGTATCTAACCAAAATTTTAAGAATGGATTAATACTCATGCATAAGTAATTTTCCCACCAATGATATATCTCTCATTTAGTGGCAAGAATATGATCTTTATTTTTAATTTTCAGATTGTTAAATTTGATATTTGATGAAAGAAAAAGATAAAGCCAACAAAAAAAAATGATTCAAATAGCTGAAAGAAATGTCCTCTAAATTTTAAGATGCACGATTATCCTCTAATACTTTAAAAATATATATATTATAATCTTTGATTATCTTTCACTTTTTCTCAGATCCCATTTTTATTGAATAGATCAAACACATACACCATTTAAATACACATTGATTTTTTATTTTGGTTTTTCCCCTTCTGAAATGTTTCTTTTCCACCACATCATATCCGGAGAATGATATGTTTTTTGTTTCTCAAAGGGATACATTTTAACAAGTAGATTTTAAATTCTTAAGTGCAAGAAAAGTCTGACAGTTGTGAAAAGAACGCTTAGAACATAATATTACTTTATCAAAGTATAAGTTTCATTGCAGGCTGCATAGCAAGGATACCTTAAGATAATTCTGCCACTAGAAAATGGAATGATGTATAGTAAGAATGTTGTGGTAATTGCTAGTGAGGTAACACCCTTTAAAATGCAATGATTTCATGTGTAAAATGTAATATTTATATTTAGTTTGCTTTTGAAAATAAAATATTTATAAAAAAATATATAATAAAATTTAAATAAAAAAACTTCATATTACTTCCCCAAAGACCAGAATTCTCTGTTTTGTGAAAGAATGAAACGATTCCAATCTAGTTAACAGTAACCCAATAATCGTGGAAGTCTAACAAAACCAGAAAGGTGAATGCATGGGAAACGGCAATACCGCAAGAGCTAAGATAGTTGCGCAGCCACTGTAAGAAAATAGTTCTGTAATAGCGAGGCTGATAGGAGTTGTTTAAATACATGGTTTGTGCAACGGCGTCGGCCAGATTAATGTTCTCAGGGGAAGGATTTAGGCATGCCATGAAAATAGCGTCGTGGGAATTTATCCGAGTGGGCAATAGAGGTTGGCAACAAACATGGCACCTGTACTGTGCACCGCAAGGCAAACTATTCAACCCGTTTCTAACTATGGTTCTGAAGATCCTTCCTAGCATAGCATAGTCTCTATAAAATTGATATGAATCTTGTTCTGCGCGAGCATTTGCATACTGGTTTATGTCCAGCCAATTTGGATGAAGTGGATTGGGTGTGATCTGAATCGTCTTCAACATGCCAATATATTCCCAAAAATCTTCAATACCTATGTTAAAATCTTCAAGTAATTCCAATGGCAAAATAAAGGTCTTAATAAGACTTGGTCCCTCCATCATCAACTCACCTTCTATCAAGATGATTCAAGGATAAGGAGGAGATGAGTTGGTTTGGAACATCGCATTGCTTTGAATTTAAATCAATGGAGTGCTCGCCAAGAACTGAAGCTGAATGGTCGCAGTTTCATTGTATTCTTATCGGTTACTATAATAACTTGTTATTAAGTATTGCTATTTTACATAATGTGTTTATTAATGATTATGATATTTACTTTCGATTTGTTTTTATAAATAAAATATCAATTCTATGATGATAAGTTGGAGTAATTTTTTCACTATTAGAAAATGTGTATTTAAGTAGTTTTTCTTCTTTCATAAAAATATGTACTTAAATACAAAATATTAAATTGAAATTGCTTGCATTTAATACATACACATTACTTGTCTTTTTATGATTCTTAAACATCTTTTTACTCTTTAAATTTTAAAAGTAATGTGTAATGTCCATCATGGGGCTAATCATTTTAGGGACACAATGTGTAATGCCCATCATAGGGCTAATATTTCCATTGTGTCATCTCTAGATGAGACGGGTGGTAAGGGCCAAGAAAAATACATGGATTACTTTGCAAGAGACACATGGAAGAGGCTAATGGATGACACATGGAGGAAAGTTAGTGACTTTGAATCTAAAAATGGAATTAAATCTTTGGTTAATTAGAATAAACTTTCTGATCGAGTTCATGATAGGACAAATAGGCTAGCTCTATGATAATGATGATGATATGATGATGATGATAAATATGCATGTGTATGATGGATGCATATGTGATAAATGATTATGATTATAATACACATGTTATGATTATGATACATACTATTAGTTGTAAATGCGGGATATGCAGCAAAATCAATCTCCACCAAGGATCAAATATCAAATGAATCTATAAATGGGAGATTTAATGAAAATGATATGCAAGATGGGTGAAACATGAAAAATATACTTTGCTACAATGAAAAGGAACCCTAGCAAGTGGATATCATGTACTAGAACATGAAACCCAGATGCCTCTTTGTATCATTTACCCCCTTGCATGGAATTTCACACAACATACTCACAATATACCAAGAAAATAACCATGCCTCATTCCAAGCTTGTGTAAGTAATTAAGACATAGGATTTCATCGAAAAAATGAGAGACAAAAGATAAAATCAAGAAAGAAAAAAGAAAAATAATTGTCAAAAGAAATCAACAACCAACATATCTCTTACCAAAAGATATGCTTAGTTTTGATATATAGGACCCATTGTAGTAAGAATACATCCATTAAGGTCTTAATTTGTTGTGATAGTACCTATTGTAGGAAAGATATTTCTGATAAGGCATTAAAATATTGTAATAATAGTAGTGCAAGATAAGAAACAAGCTATGCAAGCCATAGACTTAGTTCAACAGTTGAGATTTGTTTTTCTTCTAATTTTCATGAAAGTGTGATGTTTTGACAATGCGTAAACATACATTTCATCTCAAGGTAATCAAAAGAAACCAAACCAAACCCTAGGTCAATGGAAAGGGTGCACCCAATTAGGTAAGGAATACTATGAAAATGAATGGATCAACTAAGGAATGCTAAATGGATAGACATTAAAACAACAGATATAGACAACCAAGCCATTGTACATGGGTAAGTAGAATGCAAATACTAGTGATAGGCACAACAAAGGTAATGCAATAATGAAATTAATATGTACAAACTATAAGGATGGCTTGAGGGTCATGCATAGAACTTCTTTAGATAAACATTCTTAATAAGCTCTTCTAAAGTTTCTCCTTTAGGAGTAGCAAGTTTGTAAGCTCTAGAACTATAGTTTGTTATAATAACAAAGGGTTCTAACCATTTAGGTTAAAAAAAAAAAATTGTTTCCCTACTTCAATTTAAAACTTTTGAGTTTTGATCTTCTTGTTATAATTTTGACATAGGAGGTTTTTATAAGATTGTAAAAGATTTAATGTGTTGAGATGTCTCTCATCTAATAACTCAAGCTCATGCAATCTACATACAAAATACTCTTCCTCGCCAATGACATGTTTTAAAGATACCCTTAAAAAGGGGAGCTTAACCTTAATAAGAAAAATGGATTTAGTTCCAAAGAATAGAGAATATGGAGTGGCTCTTATAGGTGTACATATACTAGTGTGATAAACCCATAAAGTAGGATTAAGTTGAAAGTTCCAATCATAGCCATATTCATTCACTATTTTCTAAAGGATTTTTAATATAGTTTTGTTTAAAGCCTTAGCTTGACCTTTACCTTATGGGCAATAAGAGTAGAAAAGTGATGTGAGTAATGAGTAGAAAAGTGAAGTTGGATATGCAATTGGTGACAAAGATCATGAACATCTTGTTTTTTGAATAGTTTTCCATTGGCTATAATGATACCATGAGGAATATCATATCAAAAATGATATAATTTAGGATAAACTTGGTTATTTTCTCTCTAGTAATATTGGATAATGAAATTGATTATACCCACTTTATGAAATACTTAGTGTCGGTTATAATGAACTTATGACCATTGGATGGGAGGAGATAAATTTTACCTATGATATCAAGTCCCCATTGTGAAAAATTACAAGGATTAGTTATTGGTTGTAACTCTTGAGTGGCTGTATGAATCGGGTATCCATGTTGTTGACATTGATAACATTTCTTAAAAAAACTATTGTATATCTTGCTCCATACTTAGCCAATAGTAACAAATTCTTAGCAATATTTTGACAAGGGTAGGTCCACTAGAATATGCCCCACAAACACCTTCATGTACTTATATAAGGAAATTTTGCTTCTTTCAGTTTAGACACTTAAGGAGGACACCATAAGACTCCTTCGATATAGGGTATCACCTAGGATGACAAAATGGGAAGATTGGTAAAAAGAAATTACTTTTGAGCACTAGATAAATTAGATAAAATTCTTTTTGGCAATAGGTTTTTTCATTGATGTCAACCTATTATGGGATGTCATTGATCATGTTAGATGTGTATGATGAAGTCTATATATATTCTAGAGATAGTGCAAGTGCAGAGATATAGTCAGCAATATAATTAGATGTATGAATGGTGATCAGACTAGTGTCTATGTGTGATGCAGTGGTTGGTACACTTGTTCCAATATGTTCCCTACATGTCTACGATAATATCATTCATGATTGGTGCACCACACATTAAGATCAGTTGCAAAAGATCGGTAAAGGCATTAACAGTGTATTCACCATAACAGAGTCATGACATTTTGCATCCTTTCATAGAGTAAGTTCTTGTTTTGCGTCTCAAGAGAATAGTTGGCTATGTTGTGAAGGTATTATATCCAATAAATTAAGTATTTACACCTTTTGTAGAAAGAGTTAGAGCTAACAGTGTTCTGGTCTATGCAATATAATGTTAAAATCTTGGTTGAATGCTTTGCATTCCTCTGGTGAGATAGATGTGACCATACAGAATTGGTAATATGTTCACAAAGGTGTATGATTTATTCCTTGCAAGTCTCAGGTGTTTTTGTGGTCCACAAGATTAGCTTTCAAATAACAGTTTGCTATAGCTTATCCAGAATGCTCTATTCATGTACTTTCAGTGGGTTTCTCCTCTTGTGCGAGAATATTATGATCAAATACTTCAGGAAAGGGTTGAATAAATATTGTGCATGGTCTACAATGCCTACATCTTGGTCCACATAATGATTTTGGAATCTCCCCGGCTATGCGAAATAGTTGCAAGTGGTGTTGCATCGATATTCTCATGTGGTCTCAGTCAAAAGTTTTTATCAATGCTTCTCTTTAATTATCTTGCTCACAAGGTGATGGAAAACAATGGTTTGAGTTTGAGAACTTGACTTGATAATCTGAAGGTAGTGCTTTGAGGATATCTTTATGCTCATAGTGGTTGTGGTCTTCACTTTTTTTGAAATGCTTATCTTGAGTAATATTCTATACAGTATTTGTGATATGTTTCTTGGACAATTATCTAATGCTCTATGAGTTCAGTAGTTGATAGTGAGCTAGGTAACAGTTTGGAATGCACATTGAGGTGTTTCTAGGTTGATTACAATGGTTTCTTGCTGCATGAGTATGGTAATAGTGCAAGTACCATGACAGATATATGGTGTTTTGTCTCAGAACTGTCAAGTGTCAGTTTGTTGTTAAACAGTGGAGTTGTGGTAATCTTAAATTTAGACATTAATATTTTTGTCTTGAAGTATTATTACATTCACAGTGATAATGGCAACATGGTATCATTTAGTTCATATAGATAGTCATGAGTTTTATCAAAGAAGGATTTAAAATATCAAAAGAGGGCAGTCCTTTAAAGTTGACAGTGTTGGACAACGATATAATGTTTTTCATTCCGAAGTTTTTGACAGTCCATGCTTGATATGCATATGACAGTGTGGTATCTCGTGTGAATTATTTTTTCCTTGAAATAATTTTTTTGCAAAGTTTGATACAGTCACCCAGGATGACATTCATTAGTGTTTGTATCTACTCATGCAACAGTAGTATTGGTGTGCAAAGTACTTGTATGCAAATTATACAAGGTGAATGACATGCCATACAAAGTGTCAAGTACAGTACCTGACATAATTCACAAATCTTCCAATCCAACTTCAATAATTCAGTCATTGCAGCAATGACCTGGTTTGTCATGAACAGCTTGATGATACTCTTACAGTGACAGTGCTCTATATATATGTTATCTCGGTCACTGCTGGACTATTGAACTTATCACAATGATATGTTTTTAGTTGTTTTTGTGAGACTTTTGTTGCAGGTATTTAAAGTGGTTACAAAGCTTGAAAGAAGAGATTAGTGTCAGCATCATGGTGTTGACAAATATCTTGTTGGTGCAAAATTTGTTGATCTTCATGATAGGTTGTTGATGATTTCAAAGTCACAATACAGCATAAATGAGTGAGACTTGGAAAGAACCGTGGATAGTATCATATCTTAAAAATCTTTCACAGACATCTTTCTGCTTCTGGGTTCTTTTCACCTTGCCTTCAAAGTTGGAAATTCAATGCTGAAATGGGATAGTGACTTGAAAAGTGTCACATTGACCTGCTACAGTGTTCATGTATTTCCATGAAGGTTTCCATTCAAGAAACAGTGATAATGTTTCTCTATACTTGATGTCAATGGCAACTGGTTTCTGTAGTGCTTCCTGAAGATGTTTGCATAAGGTGACAGTGTGTGATTAATCATAGTGATGTATTTGGTATGCGTCTATACATTGCTTCACAATCAATAGTGCATTTGCAAGTAAGAAAGTACAGTCACAGTTTGGTAGTGTTAAGAAAATTTAATTTTAGTGGTTTTCATATTCATTATGACAATGATATCTCTTCTCTTGGTGCAATGTCCTTTGACAGTTGTCAAGTAATGATGCTCAATGATGGTGTTGTACATATAACGATGTATTGTTGTTGTCTAATGCAGTTCATTGCCTTTGTTTCAGTGGATGAAGTATCTATTCTTGTTTGTGATCTTGGTTATATGGCTGTGGGTACTTATAACTCTTTACTTGTTTGCTCATGACAATGTTTGATTGTTTCCATATGAACTGTGACAGTGGTTTTATGTCAGTGCTCTTGGTGATGCACTCTCAATACTTAGTTATGTCTTGCAATTGGACAGTGAACAATGGACCTTTCAAGGATAGTGGATAGTGACTATTTTTCAAAGAATCTTTCAAACACAGTGGTCTCTTAACAGTAAGTAATGTGATTACCTACGCCAGTGCTTTGACACTGAAGAACGGTGCAATAGTGAACAGTGATCAATGCTCTTTGCCTTGACTATCTGATTATTGTACAATTTGTGTTTATTATTATGTTGCATAGTCTAATTATATTAACAAGACAAAGGCTTTACTGATGCTTGGTTGATTTGATGCATGACATGCTATGATGCTTATGAATATCAACACTTTACTTGAGAGTATTGTTTTTTAATCTTGATGAATATCATGAGTGTTGGCTTTGATCATGCTCATGAATATCATGTTGACAACAGCCATATTAGAAATAGTTACTTGATGGGATTAGATGACACTATGATAATGACTATGGTTCAGTTTTTAGTGCTATGATGTCAATACTCAGTTGCTAATACATTGACAGTGGCTTGTCAATGTTGATTATATGTCAATGATTCAATAGTGGCACCATGCTCTATGGATGATACAAAAATATTGGAGCAGTAAATATCATGCATGATGATCAGTTGCATGGTGATTAAGGACAGTGGGTATTATGAAAGACTCTGAGTTTATCAGTTATATGCATTTAGCATATTGATGTGACAGTGGTTGTATTATTTTCATGTGCTTGACAATGGCTTCATTTGCTTAACAGTGGCATGGCTTGTGCAGTGAGAGTGAACAAAGCTCATGACATGACAATGCATTCAGTTCAGTTGCACATATAGATATTTTTACAGTTGTTGCAGGTATTATGATAGTGCACATTAATGTATTATTGATAGTGATATGTTATGATAGTATACGTCTTACTTTTGACAGTGAGATGACATGTGAGATGACCTTTCACCAAGAAATGAAAGGATGATAGTCCTTGATGAGGCAACAAGTACACAGTATAGTTTGTTGACATCATAGTGCTTTAAGTGGTCTTGAGGAAACTTGTAGTCCTTTCCTTATTGGATTACTTGCCTTGCATGATGCTCAGTCCTCTTAGCCAGTGTGAGACAATGGTTACATAATTGCCACTGGAACAGTGATTCAGCTCTTTGATTCTTTGAGAGTGATAACCCAGTGTGTTGTTGATGAAAGTGGTTAGTTCTATTTTGCAAGGGGGGTAATGCTATATATTTCTTTTTCCTCTATAGCATCAATATTCATTCTACAAGTGTTTTTATGGTGACAGTTTGCTGAGTCCCTTTGTCATTGTTGTCAAAGGGGTAGAAGAGAAAATTATTTGCAAATCATAGGGGGAGCAATCAGATTGGTTAAGTTGACATCAATGCCAAAGGGGGAGTTTGTTGGCATTGCAATGGTTTGTCATTGATGTCAAAGGTTGCAAGAATTTCTTGTTCATTTGTTCAGTTGATGGAGCTTGACTTCTCATGTTGATATTCTTGTCTTCTCATGTTGATTCTATGGCGTTTGGTGTTTAATAGGTTCATGATGTTTTCAAGGGTGCATGGAGTTTGCTGATGTTTGGTGTTTAATAGGTTCATGATGTTGTCAAGGGTGCATGGAGTTTGTTGTAATTGCTATTGTTTTTCATTGATGTTAGTAATATCTCTATCACTGCTTTACCCTTTTTGGTTTGTAATTGACATGATATGTAAAGGTATTCTTCATGGTTCATTGATGGTGTAATATTGGCACATTGTTTACATTCTATTGTTGATGTTCTTCTTGGAAGATATTCTTTAATGAGAAACTTGCTTCAGCTTTGCTTGATGTGAAATTTGGAAGGCATGGTATCAAAGTATCAAGTTGCATGCTGGCTAGGGACGTTCACATATATTCAAGAACTATTTTAATTGTTTATAAATTCTAAGTATCAAAATAAAATTACTTTTTGAAGCAGTGACCTACTGTAGCAAGTTAAGGATGCTTTAGGAAATGGGTTGAAGGGTGATTATAAACATTGTTTTCATCAGCCCCTTCTAGGGTTACCAACCCAGCAAGTGAATGTTGTATGTTTTGAGTATGCCGAAGGTCTTAAGCTTATTGTATGAGACAACAAGTAGGGTTTTGATGAAATGGTATGGAATAACATTTTTCAAAGCTTTGATAACAGTAAACTCTCAATGTTTTCATCGATAGTCAGCAGTGGTTACGTGCAGTTGAAGGATTCGGTGGTTTTTACAGTTAAGATTTGTAAGTTTCAAGTTCTTTATTTAGTTACATTATGTCATCGACAGATGTATAGATTTAATGCAGTTTACTAGGTTATTGATTGCTATAAATAAATGTGGCTTATACACAACATATGGCTAGACAGAGAGATGAATGTCTAAGCTTGTAGGTTCATTTGATTTGGTTGTTTGATTATTGTGTTTTGAAAGAAGCGGTTTCTCTCGAAACCCTATTTTGCAAATGCATCATGAAATGAGTTCTTGAATACGCTTTTCACAGTTGGATTGTAAACTGAATCTTGTGTTTTAAAAGGTTGTATACAAAAAGATAGTATAGAGATAAGTTAATGCATTTTTGTTTTTTCTAGGTTTCAAAGACAATGGAACCTATAGGACATAAAGTGTGTTAAGGTAGAAAGTTTCCATGAGTTTCAGTGAAACAGAGAGACCATTTGTATTTAATTCTTTATCTTGATTCTCAACAAATGTCAGTAAAACACTGTTATGCTAGTGAGGCTGTAATCAGTGAGATTTATATTGCCAGTGAGGTTGTAATCAGTGAGATTACTATTTTTCCAGTGGGGTTGTAATCAATGAGATTACTATTGTGCTAGTGAGGCCTAATAATTTGAACTTTTTGAGTGGTTTTTTCTCCTTGTAAAGGGTTTTTCACTCATAAATCATTGTGTTATGGTTTCTCATTATTTGTGGTCTATTTGGTCTTCATGTTCAAACATTCAGAAATTGTATACCTTTCAACATTTGGATTTCTATGTTGATCAAGCATTTAATCTTGCCTATTTGATTGGGATACTTTTAGCATTTTAGCTTCCAAGTTATCACAAAGAAACTATGTGCATAATTTTATTAGAAACAATTAAATTGAATTTGTTTAAGAAACATTGATTCACTCCCTCCCTCCCCCCTCTCAGTGTTTCGGTACTCCAACAATATACATACATGTAGATGCATACTCATGGCACATTGTATGTTACATTGCAGTTCTCAGCCTTTGTGACCATGCATATTTATGTTTTTGTTATTGAAAAACATGTTTATGCTTCAATGAAATGTAATGTTGGTTATACTATTTATGCATCAACTTTATCTACTATTGCTACCAGCACAAATGGAAATTTGTGTAAGACTTCCCAATAAATAAAAAAAACTAAGATTAAATCAAATATAAAATTGAATTCATTCAAGGAACTATTGAAATCAGACATAAATGGCAACTGCAATTTGAAATGATCAATTTTTTCCCACATATATGTAGATGTATATATATATATATATATATATATATATATATATATATATATATATATATATATATATATATATATATATATATATATATATATAGATGCATGTCTACATATATCAGATTATATCAGATTACATAAACCTCTTACCACAAATCAATAGATTCATTTTCCGCATTCCAATGATTTTATGAGAGGGAATTTTGTGTGTCATTTTCTTTCTGAATTCTCCTCTATTTTCATTGAATATCCTCTACAAAATTCAAAGCTTAGGAAGGCAATTGTGATATGATCCTGATTGAAGGGCATTTATTTTTTTTGGTACACCTTGGATAACTAAATTCATGTTTTCATAAATCAAAATACTATTTTATATATATGTACTCAATTTCTAAAATATTGAGGTATACAAATTATACTGTTTTTAGTCAACTATTTAAAATCAAAGGGTCCAAATTTAGAAATAGCGGCATTATTCAATTCTTAATCATATCACAGTTACATCTTTATCACCTACATCTTATCATTCATGTTTAGCTTTCCAACTGCATACATCAAATATACATATACATATACATATACATATACATATACATATACATGTACATACATGTATATGTATATGTATATGTATATAATATGTGCTTAAGAAAGTGGTCTCTAAACATCCATGATTGAAGGGCACTTATTCATGTTGGTACACCCTGCATAACTAAATTCATGTTTTTTTATATTAAGTATAGAATAAGCAGAAAATACAAGTCAAAAAGTCAGAATGCTCCACCCCATAACAAATCACAGTAGCAACAAAAAACCAAAACCCAGACCCCCCTTTACAATAGAGCAAAGAGAAGCAACCAGCTTCCAAACCCTTTAGATTACCCCATTACAAAAAACCAGTAAGCCTCGACTAGGAGCAATCAAAAGAAGTCCAACGATTACCCTGTATCAAAAGAGATTAGCTCCACCATGTTTTCAATACAGTATATACAAGAAGTATTTTGAAGAGGAATATAAACAACTAAATACAGATCAAAAGGATATGCAAAAAAGTTGTCCACAGAGTGCATTAAGCAACTCCATGACCACCACTCAAAATCACCAAGGCATGAGCAGTAGATAATTCCTCTTCTGAAGGTCTACCATTCTAATTCTTGCTCTCGATTTCCTTTTTCTATCCCTCTGCAATATCATGATGGAAGGCTTGAAGAGCCCTCAAGAACACATCAACACTTGGATGCCCCTCTGGCCATAAATTCCCATATCTTGCTTCCATAATGTCTATAGTAACATGCCCATTTTCCAAATAACTCTAGAATTTGTCCTTTGAGATAGCCACAGTGATATACACCTGCATTGCAATGTTATAAAATATAACTCTCCTAGAAGACTCAGTAAGCAACCTTTTTCTCTCCTAAAAGACATCTTCATTCCTTGCTTTCCAAATAAGCCAAAGAATATTGGAAGACAAACACAGCCAAAAATCTTAGCAGTTATCCCCATCTTAGAATTATGCATGAACAAAATCTTCTCAGAAAGAAATTGTCCATTAGATGCCCAAATATCTTGCCCATTACAAAAATAATTCCAAACTTCTTTTGCAAAAATGCATTCAAAAAAGATATGAAAAAGAGTCTCAGGAACTCTACACAACTTGCAAACTATAATGTCATCAATTTTGCATTTGAAAGAAAGTTTTTTGTAAAATAAGGAGCCATCTAAAACAAGCTTGTTTAGTTTCAATCTGTCTAACCTACTTATTTTGGAAAACCTTTTGCCATTGAGTTTTATCCCACTATTGTTTCCAAGTTTGGTTCAAATGATTAGTCAAGTCAATGCGACCTGTTAGCATAATATAAAGTTCTTTAACCTTAGTCTTTCTTATATTGGAGCCATTTTTCCATTGGAAGTCTTTAAATTGTTCAGGATCATTTTTGGTATTCACAGGAAATTTTATCCAATTACAGGCCTCTCTTAGGACTGAATATGTTCTCCAGTTAGAGGGAGGAAGATTGAATTCAGAGTTCAACTCATTCCAACCCTTCAAATTTTCATCTTTCAAAATATCACTAAAATGTCTAATGCCAAGGGAGGCCCAACGTTTTGTAGAGCAACCTTGGATAAGAGCCAAAGGCTCCCCTTTTTGTTGTAAATTCCACCAGATAGATCTATGGGACTGGATAGTCCCAAAATCCCCATTGATGAACTGATGATTATATAAATGCTTTTTCATCACCTCCCAGGCCTTCCATATAGTTCTAAAAACACTAGACCTTGCAGGTAACATGACCTCCTGGCTACAAATAATATCACTGATAGGCAAGGCCTTCCAAGCCTTGCCACATTTAGGAACAGCTATGAGAATATTTTTTTGAATTAGGACTTTCCAAGGCTCCCCACCATCTAGAGACCCTAGAATCTATTTTGATGCAAGAGTAACGCCCTGCAACTTCAAGTCTTTCAATCCTAGGCCACATTTAGACTTTTCAATGATGCATCAGTCCTAGCTAGCAGCATGCCTCTTTCTCTTCCCTTTCCTATCCAACTAGAGAAAAGCTCTTATTCTTTTCCGCATCTCATTAATTTGATAAGAATTAAAGAACCACATAGAAGCAAAATAGATACTATAAGAAGAGAGAATATTCTGACAGATTTGTATCCTGCTAGCAAAAGAAAGGAATTGCCTATTCCACTTGGAGATCTTCTCAATTTTATCCAGAATCCATAGGGGTGGGTGCATGGAGATGGGTAGCAAATTTGTGGCCACTTTCAAAAATAAGTTTTGAAAAGTCATAACGTGAACGCGCTATAACGCGAGTGCATTATAACATGCTCGCGTTATAGGTTTGTGTGCAGAGCCTGAGGCTCGGCCAAGATGAGCCCATAATGCGAGCACGTTTTAATGTGCTCACGTTATTACATGTTAAAAGAAAAAAAATGAAACTCATTCATTCTTGCTAAAACGGTCATGTCTGTACTTCTTCAAAATGTGCTCGCGTTATGAGAAAGTTGGTCTTTTTATAGATTTATTTTCTCTCTTTGTCTATACTCACTCCCACTCTCTTCCACTCTCATCCACCCTCGCCCACCCTCTCTCCTACCCTCTCCCACTCTCTCTTACTCTCTCCCACTCTCTCCCACTCTCTTACACCCTCTCCCAACCTCTCCCACTTTCTCCCAATCTCTTCCACCCTCTCTCCCACCCTCTCTCCCACT